>CAJHQQ010000829.1:0-137794 GCA_905132885.1 Moricandia moricandioides | reverse complement strand
AGATTAGAACTTTGTGTTTGAATTTTAAAGCACATAACTTTTTAATAGTGATGGAATACAATAATATTTTATATACGAGAAAATTTCATAAAAATACTACAACTAATTTCCGGTAAGATTTTTAATACCTAAACATTTTATCTACCTAATTTATTATTTTAACTAATTACTCCCTCTGTTTCATTTTAAGTGTTGTTTTAGAGAAATTTTTTTGTTACAAAATAAGTGTCGTTTTCAACTTTCGATGTACAATTTATTAATTTTATGCTGCAGTTTATTTTTCTATTGGTTGAAATATGGTTAGGTGTATAGGTAATTGTGTTTTTATGTAGAAAATATGCAAAATTAATTGTTTTCTTAATCCGTGTGCAAAAACCTAAAGTGACACTTATAATGAAACAAATGGAGTATTATACTACATTTAATACACAAACTTTTAAAACTGTACCATTTTCAATACCAAACTTTCTTTATTTTAATTAAAAATACTAATAAATTTCACACAAAATTTTAAAAATCTCCACAATCTAAGAAACATATTAAAATTTTCTAATTTTATTTTAAGTTTTAGGAAATAAAGTAAATAAACTAGTGAGAAATTTTTTAAATTTTTTTAAAAAATATTTCTAAATAAAATAAATATATATTTTTTTTCATAAAATAAAATAAATAAAATATTTAAAACTTAAAAAAATTATTAAAAAATTTAAGATTATACATTATTTAGTTATTTTTATTTCTCAAATTTTCTGAGATTTTCTGAAAATTTTAAAGATTTTTTTTTTTAAATTATTAATATTTTCTAATTAAAGTAAACAAAGTTTAGGTATTGAAATGGATACAATTTTAAAAGTTTGTGAATTAAAATGATCAGAATCTAATTTATTAAATTAGGGTGCTATTTTTATCTACTACTAACAAGTCATAGTAGAACCACCTAAAGAATTAGTTAATATGACATATTTAATTATTTACATTAATAATAAACCAACTCTAAATTTAATTTTACTTTTAAATTATAGCAAAATATGTTGAGAAAAAATCTAACAAAAGTTTAATTAAAATTTTAAATATTTTTTTAGAAAATAACACATTAATAAATTTTTTAATTAGAAATATAATATTATTATAAATTAATGTTAACTAAGATTTTATTATAAAACAAGAAAATAAAAATTATATACTGTTTTTTCTAAATTCTATAAATATATTCTGGATTATATAAAATAATAGTACTGAATGAATTAAATATGATAAATTATATTAAATAGATAATTTAACATTTTTAAATTTCTAAATTTTTCATTTAAATAAATTATCACTCATCATTAAAATCGGTTAAAGTTCGTAAACTATATAATATTTTTATACAAAATAAATGTATCAACAAATTTTAAACTTATATGTATATATATATATATTTACAACTTTTTATTTATCTTAAAGCTCTCAACAATATATTGTTTAAAAATGTTTGTATAAAAATATAATAGTATATAAAAAATTTTAGTTCATATACTATTTTAAAATATGTTATTGGAGAACTATAAAATTTTAGTAATTCATTTAAAATATTAATGGCAAATATAATTTTAATTTTAAATTTATTTGTATTTTAGTTATAACAAATCTATTGAAATGTTTTTTCAAAATAGTACCAAAAATTGAACTATTTTATTTATAAAATAATAGATTACATGTAGTCACAAAACAAAATTCAAAATTCATTTAGTGTTCCAAATTCAAAAATCGTTGTGTGATTTTGCAAAGTTTTCTTGACAAAATATAAAATTTTGAACATAAATATTTAAACTCACAATCATAATATTGAAAATTTTACAAAATATAAAATCTAGATAATAAAAAATAAATTTTTGAAATGTACCACAAAAAAACTATTTATATGTTGTACAAATTAAAGTAATCTAATGTTTTGAAGTCTTAATTTTAAAAAATAAAGCTTAGATCATAACATCCAAAAATACCCTATATCAATACAATTTACTAAAATAATATGATAGATACTACTATTTATAAAATTTATTAAAAAAATAAGGCTATATTATTTAAGCAAAACAGTTTTTTACTTATAAATCCTGTAACATACTAAAATGATATATGTTAAAGTATATTTTCTTATACACAACATGTAAATAGAAATGATCTTAAATATATTTTTTTTATATAATATGAATAAAATTTAAAATATATATGCAAAATGTATAAATTAAAGAAAAAACATATTATGAAAAAGTTCTCTATTTGATTATTTCATATTGTTATTTTATTGTACATAACTTGAAAATATATTAGTAAGTAATAAAAATTAATAATAAAGTAGAATTTTTTTTAAAAAGTATTATATATTAATAATAGTGAATAAGAATATAAACAATATATTATAGATTTACACAATATATAACACTAAAATAAAATTATATATTTTTAATAATATCTAATACATTTATAAAATAGAAAAATATCCGCACGGACATGCGGTTTAAAATCTAGACTAATTTATTAGAATAGAGTCCTATTTTTATCTACTGATAAAAAGTCATTAGACAATATTTCATTAGTATTTTTATTATTCTAAAATAATACCTATATATTAGATCATTTGAATAAAATATACTATCACACATAAGAATATTTTAATATAACACTATTTATTTTTGAATATTTCCTATTATATTAGAATTTTGTATTTTTTAATATTAAATAAATAATAAAAATTTTTCTTATATAGTATTTTAATTTATTAATTTAAATTATAAAGTTATATATATAAATTTAAGTTTAATAAAAATAAATTATTCAAGATAAAAAGTTATATTATATGATCTTTTAGTTTAGAATTGATGGTTTATGTTTGTAAATTAAATAAAATAAATGTAGATTATTTAAATTACAAAATCTTTAAAATAAAATTTGATCAGTAAGAATTATACAAAAACCTTAATCCATTTTGCATTAGAAAACATCAAAAATTAGCGAAATGAGTTAAATAGATAAATTGTCTATTTTGATTCTTATATGAATATATATAGTATTTTAATATATTAAAATACAAATAAATTATATATTAATATATGTTGTTTCATTAGAAAAATATGAATAAAATTATATATGATTATATATCAATAATATCAAATAAGACATATTAAGTAACAAAATACAAAACACCAAATAGTAATAAATATTTTATCAGTTTGTCATAAAACTTAAATATAGGCGCGGGTTAAAATCTAGTAATTAATTAAAATATTAACTGCATAACGAGAAAATTTGGGTGTTAAGAAGATTAATAAAATGTAGTTGAGGTATATTTATTGAATTTTCCCTTTATGTAACAAATTATGACTAGTTTACAAAAAAAAAACAAATTATGACTAAACAAGTTAAAGATGATTTGATTCCGTAACAATATTTGACTAACCACTTAGTCACATTTTTATAACTTTTGGCAACGTTTTTTTGTTGGGAATTTGTATTGTATAACGATAGAAAAAATTGTAATCTGACAAATGACCATATGAAGCTTATGACTAGAGTATTATGTATATATTATGTAATATTACAAATTTAACCCTTAATCAATCTAATCATTTATTTTCATCTTTTTCTTTTTTTCTTCCCCCATCTAATTTCATTTGATGTATACTTTTTGTATTAATATAATCAAATCAAAAATTTATATTGAAAAAGACATAGATATTTTTCTATATATAGCATAGTTTCAAAAATTTCAAACCAACATATATTTTTCATAAATCAATAAAACAAAATTTAACACGAAAATTAAGTACTATTCAATATGAATCTTATAGAATAACACATATTTAGATATTTTTATTGCTCATATTGGTATATTCGCAGTATTGCTATATTCACAGTATTGCTCGTATTGGTATATTCGCAGTATTGCTTTATTTCAAACCGACATATATTTTCTATATTCGCAGTATTGCTCGTTTTCTTTCTTTTTATAGTTATTACTTTTCACAACCAACATTTTATTAACAGGTGATCATGTATATAAGCTGCTGCTATGGTGGTTAAGTTCACACCCACATACTCCCAACCTCTTACAAACTGCTTTATTGATTCATCCATGTGTTCTCTTGTCACTCCTATTCAGAGAGTTCCAGAAGAACATGCACATTAGAGATCAAGCAAACTTGATATTCTCCAATGTCTGGGGGTTGACCTTAAGTCCTTATGCTCCTGGTGTGTTAACATATAGTCCTTACGCTCTTTGTGTGATATTACAAGTTAGCAGTCACGTACCAACATGTTCCATTTTGAAACAAAAGGTTTTTTCCATTCTATTTTCAAGTATAACATAGACTTTTCCATGATTGTCTATTCGCTTTGCCTTACCCCAGGCTTTTCATGTGTGACTTATGTGGAAATTAACGCAACTGGGAAATTCCATTTGGGCTCCCACATCGCTGAGGGATGCATATGTACTTCAACACAACGATACGCAATTGGAGCATTCCTAACCTTTTAACCATGATTTATTTGCTCTGTACGGTTTAGTTGTCATGACATTATGTGGTTGTGCATTGTTTAATAATGTATGTTGCTTTATTTTTATTTTCCAAATGACTAAACTATACATCCTCAACAAACGAACATTTCCTTACACATTATATTTGTCTAGAGTTCTCCGAAACAAATTTTATATTTTGTGCAAACATATTTTTGTCCCATATATTCTTTTAATTCTCGTCCAACAACAAAGATATAGATGTTTATAGCATTATACATTTTAATATACTATTCTGTTTTATTGTTACAATATTAATATCTTAGTTCTCTCTCTTCTTGGTGGTTCTCTCTCCTTTTGAGCGTTTCTTTGTTTCCTCACTACCTTAATGTACCAACAACAACGTCTACTTCTTTGATGTTTACAAATACATTTTCCCTTTCGCCATTGTCAATTACTAAAGGTGATCAACAAAAATAGCACAATTTACTATTTGTTGTTGTATTCTATAATTAACATACATAATAGAAATTTAACAAAATGTGTATTCTATTTTAGTTATGTTACTACTATGAACAGTTGTTCTATTCTATTTATATAATAAACATAGTATAATATCATTAATCTGTTATACATTCAACAGTGACAATTTTTACTATTTTAAGAATATATATATATATATATATACAATGAGACTTCTGGAATGCAATTTATATATATATATATATATATATATATATATATATATATATATAAATTACATTCAAGAAGTCTCGTTATACATTTATAAATGCATCCTTGAATTCAGAGATTTTATTTTACAAATAAAGAAAGTTTTTTCTAAATTTTTTTAAGAAAAATAGTTTATGAAAAAAATTCAAAAAAAAAAATCATTTTTTTGAGTAACATAATTTGAATTTTTTTTGAAAAATGCAGTAAAAATTTAAAAAACATATTTTTATTTTATTATTTTATTATTTTGAATTTTTAATATTTTATTTATATATTTCACTTTGGCTTTTATGGGCTATTTAGGGAAAAAACTAAAGCTATTTAATATATTATTTTATTCATAAATAAAAATATTCTTTTTGATAAATGAAAATATTTTTTATTCCCTAAATACTTAAAAATTAATTTATTTCCTTTTCGTAATAAAGTTGTGTATTAGTGTAGCTTGCAATAATTCATTTTTAATTTAAAAATTAAAATTTATTTTGAAATTTAATACATGGGTGTTTTGCAAAAATGACTCAAAATTTCAACTCAAATGCAAAACTAACCCACCATTTTTTTGGAACTTTTATTTGCCTTATTCACCCTAAATTTTTGAGTTATTCACAAAAATGCCATTGATTTTTTTTTTTAAAATAAGTCTTTTACTCTATCATCCTTATCTTCACCAAATATTTACAATATTTCCATTGCCATCAATCCCCCAAATACCATGAACGACCAATTTGAAGGTCTTAATGACAAAAAAAAAATCGAATTTTTCTCTTACTATCTCATTTGTTGTGCATTCAAACCACATGTCTTTCACTTTCCTTAAAGAAAAATTCAAAAAACCCAAGATTTTTATTCCAAACTTTGTAATGTTCATAGAGTAACGGATTGGTAGCTTGAGTATTGAAGTTCTGTGTGCTTGGAGAAGCCTAAGCAAGTCATCTCACGGTCCAATGTATGAAATCAATATTGTTTTTTTAGATCTGTTCACGAAGAAGACTTCTAGAGAATTCTTCTGGTCAATGCATAGGTTAGTTTTGCAATTGACATTTTGCGTGTTTTGACTAGAAAACTTCCCCAGCAGTCTTCTAACTTTCCTTTGATTACAAAAAAAAAGCAAAACCGAGAAGACTTCCCTAGCAGTCTTCTCGGATAAACAGGTTGGTTTTGCAATTGACCGAAATTTGTCAGAAATTTGACTTCTGTAGAAGACTTCTCTAGAAGTCGGATGACTTCCATGAAGACTTACGGGTGATTTCCATGAAGATTTACGGCAGACTTCCGGGAGACTTACGGACAAATGGGTCAACTTGAGGTCAAAAAGAAAAGAAATAGAGGAAGAAGTCAAGGGGAGAAACGAACGGTTTCAGATCTGAAATAAAGAGGAACCGGTAGTCGGAAGAGATTCGTCGAAAATAGTCACAGTAATCGCCTTAGAAGAGGAGGCTAGGGTTTTCACCAACTTTTTTTTTTCTAAAAAACCGAAAAGTGAAAAAAAAAGAAGTGAAAAACTACTATTTATATGTACGGTAAATTATCAGGTTAGGTTAAATATATTTTGGTTTTTTTCCGGTTAATTTCAAATTGAATGTAAATTAAGTTTGAGTTTGGTTTGGAAGACTTCTTGAGAAGTCTTCTCGAAGTCTTCCGTGAAGTCTTCCATGAAGTCTTCTACTGCATTATATGTTAGAAGCCATCCCGGGAAGTCTTCTGGAAGTCTTCTGGAAGTCTTCTGGAAGTCTTCTGAAACCCTAAATCAATTAACTAACCAAAAAACACTTCCTTAAACATAAAATAAACTTAGAAAATGTTTAAAATCATCTTATTAGAGGATCACTAATACATATTCATCAAATTCAAAAAAAAAAAGTTAAGAAGATAGATTTCAAAATCTACGCCTAAAACTACCTACAATACTATCACATATGTTACTAAACCCTAAACCAATGAATACCATGACTCATTCTACATTAAATCATCTAGGTTGAAAAAAATGCAATTTTAGTTGATATAAATTTACATTATTTACAAATGTTTGTGGTTACATGATTTCTATTTTTCCTCTATATAAATATTTTTTATGAATTTTATAAATTATTTTTAGGATTTATTGTTTTTAGAAGACTTCCAGAGAAGTCTTCCGGAGAATAGGTACATGGAAGTCTTCTCAGAGAAGACTTTCGGAAGACTACTGGACGACTCACGGAAGACTTCGCCATTAGGCAGGAATTTAAATTTCACTGAAATTCAAGCGGTAAAATTGTAGAGTCTCCCGTGAAGTCTTCCATGAAGTCTTCTACTTCATTATATGTTAGAAGACATCCCGGGAAGTCTTCTGGAAGTCTTCTGAAACCCTAAATCAATTAACTAACCAAAAATACTTCTTTAAACATAAAATAAACTTAGAAAGTGTTTAAAATCATCTTATTAGAGGATCACTAACACATATTCGTCAAATTCAAAAAAAAAAGTTAAGAAGATAGATTTCAAAATCTACGCCTAAAACTACCTACAATACTATCAGATATGTTAATAAACCCTAAACCAATGAATACCATGACTCATTTTACATTAAATCATCTAGGATGAAAACAATTCAATTTTAGTTGATATATAAATTTACATTATTTACAAATGTTTGTGGTTACATGATTTCTATTTTTCCTCTATATAAATATTTTTTACGAATTTTATAAATTATTTTTAGGATTTATTGTTTGAGAAGACTTCTAGAGAAGTCTTCCGGAGAATACGTACATGGAAGTCTTCCGGAGAATACGTACATGGAAGTCTTCTCAGAGAAGACTTTCGGAAGACTATTGGACGACTCACGGAAGACGTCCGTAAGTCTTCTTAGAGAAGATTTCTAGAGAAGTCTTCCGTAGGAGACTTACATGGAAGTCTTCTCACGCGAAAATGTTATTTTGGTAAAATTGAATACAGTTTTTTTGTTTACTCACAAAAAGTTTATTTTATTTTCACTAGCCTTTTGGGTTAGTTTTGCATTTGATTTAATTTGGGGTACACTTTTGCATTTGAAATCAAGTTTTGAGTCATTTTTAGCAATTTCCCCTTAATACATTAAAAAATATTATATTAAAAATAACGTATTGAAAATTACATGAACTACATGTCTATATATATCAGAGAATATGTGTTTTCATGGTCAAACTAAAAAAAATGACAAAAATAATATTAAAAATAAGTTTATTTTAAATTTTTAAATATAGAATAAAAGCAACTAAAAATTAAAATTTTATCATATAAAAGAAGAACATATTGGGTTTCATCGTTTTTTTATAAAATATATAATTTGGAAATAATCATTATTTATTTGTACTTGAATAAATGTAAATAGAAATATAATAGGAAGGCTCTCAAAAATATTATTAAAAGGTTTTCAATATAATAAAACTAAAACTTGCAATTTGTACATAAAATACAAAAAAGAAGAAGAAGTTTTCTTTCCTTTTAGCTGATAGCCGAATGGCATTTCCGGAGTAATCCACTACCATATGCTTCTTTAATAACTATTTTATTAGGAGATTATTTACAATTTTGCGGATGTAAATACTATATGAAAAATATAATAAAATTCTGTAACCTTAAATAATAATTAGAAATATAAAAAATTTAAATTTTAACAAAAAATAATTCAAAATATAAAATTTCAGTAAAATATTTAAGAAAGTTGTAATATTTAGTGATAATTCAATTACATTAATTTAAATAGCAAAAAAATTATCTTCCATAGTTTTAATCAAATAATTAACAAAATCATAATCAGCCAACTAAAAGAACTATTCTAAAGCTTATTATAATCATTGCATCATATTATCGATCATCTCATTTCACTTTGATGCAAAGTAAATCTCAATTGCAAAGTCTTCACAAATTTTTATAAATAATTCTTAATATTTATAAATGATATATCATGTGTGGGTTTCTAAAACGTTAGTACTTATAATCAAAGTTTCTGATATTTAAAATTATAATACCCATTGAAAATTAAGAACTACTGACAATTTTTGTTTTGTGTGAACAACTATTGACAATTTGGTAGATTTTACTCTTGAGTATGTTTGAGTCCTCATTTTAGTGTATGGATTTTTTTACGCTGGTCTACGTCGAGATGTTGTATTCTCATTTTGCTACGATAAGAGAAGAAATATCCATCGGTGAATAAAATAACAATAATGGGTTTTTCTAAATAGTAATGCAATTATTTTGTAAAATACTAATAGGTTAACTTAGGAATCCATTTATAAAGTTTATTCTTGGAAATAACGATCTCCTAGTAATGAGGAGCATTTTTCTGTATAGGATTGAAACTTCCTCCTGGGATCTTTCCTTTGACTTCAATCAGATGATGATTATGTTTACCATTGGGACCTCCTGGAGTCGTTCTCTTAATTCCAATAGAAAATAAATTTTCACGAATAGCAGCAACTGATGATGTCATTTGGAGCAGGCTTAGACTTATGATTAATATCATAATACCACCTTTCAACATTTGCATCTTTTTCTCTCTCACTTTCGTTTAAATTTCCTTTTTTAGTTTTTATTTCATTTCTCTTTCTCCATTGTTCTGTTTTATAGTGAATTTTGTATGCTAGTTAAGGGAACCTACTCAAATATAAAGACTGTAAAGATAGCAATCTATACTATTAAAATAAAAGCACTAAAAAATCTAGTTACAAGAAGTCATAGTTAGACCATTATATTAACTTCCTAATATTTGCCTACAACTAATTTAGTTATTGTTAAATATATACACCCTAACTTAACAAATTACTTAAATATTTCAAAATAGGTTATCAAAAGGATATTATTAAACATCTTTTTCTAAGATTGTATTTTAATAATATCTTTTAATATTTTATTCTATTTTCATTTATATATATATATATATATATATTTACTTTTAAATAATAAAATCTATAATATTAAAATAAAATAAAAAAATTTACTTACAAAAAGTCATAGTTGAACCATTACATTTATTTAACTTCCTAATTTTTGCCTACAACTAATTTATTTATTATTAAATATATACATACTAGCTTAACACATTATTTAAATATTTTCAAAATAGAATATCCAAAATTATTCCTAAATATCTCTTCTAAGATTGCATTTTAATAATATCTTTTAATATCTTTTTATTTTATTTTTATTTAAACTAATATATATATATATATTAATATTTATTTTTAAATAATAAAACTCATAATTAATATTATATATTATTAGAAATGAAGATTAATTAATTTTGAATATTATGTATGGCACTTATATATACTAATTCATATTCATAATTAAATAACTACGCCATTTGATAAATAGAAAATAACTCAATCCATATATTAACTATTTTTATAAGTATAAAATTAAGGTAAGTACATATACAGAATAACATATTTTTATAAATCTTACAACATACTAAATAATAACTATAATATATATATATATATATTCTAATCCATATATTAACTATTTTATATTTTAAGATATATATATTTAAATTAGTTAAAATAATTTAATATGTTAAAGTTTGACCAATATAAAAAGTTAAAAATAAATTTAAATTATACCTTTAAATTTTTAAATATAAGTAAAAATAATAAATACATTTTATATAAAAATATCTTATTTTCATAAAATAATATTTATATAAATTTTAATTTAATTATTTCTACTTTATAAAAATTCTGATTTTCAGTAAATAATTTTTTTGAATATTTTTATTAATCAAGTGTTTTGAAAGCGCGAATCATAGTAAATATATTATAAGATAAGTATGTTTTAGAGTTCTTCGTCAAACCGAGCTCAATTAGGAACACTTGAAATGGTAGTGAACTTTTTTTTAATTAATAAGTAAAAAAGGGGGTTTAATACAGTCAAGAGACACTTGACATGGCAGTGAAATATCATTTTTAAATATCATAATATATATGTTCCAAAAAATCATAATATCTAATTACTTTATGGCAGTGAAATTGTAAAATTTTAATTAAGTAAATATTTTTTTCTAAATTTCTTTTACTTTAAAGAAGAAAAAAACAATTGCAGTTAGTAAGACTCGAACTCATGTCAGAATATTCAATAATGAACACCAACTATTAAGTCAAAATGAACGTTTTTGTTTAACTTCTCGCTCACTCAGCTTTTTAACCCCAAAATAGATTGATCAATCACCAAATCTGATCGACCAGCCAAACCATTCGGAACTAGTGAAAAATGGATCGATCAATTGATTTGGTACTTGGTGCAAAAAAATCAGCCTTCATGTCCTCCTTTTGAGCATGTCTATGTGCCAAAGATCTCATACCCAGTTGCAGCATAGCATAACACGCAAGAAATTGGAAGATGTGAAGTGTACAAAAATGATTAATGAACTTACATTCAAACTCCCATTTGTTGATTCATGTAAGATGATTTCCATTCTTAGGAGACATGCTAAGAACATGCTTACACTAGAGGTTATTAGCTCAACTGGAAATGACCCGTCCATTGTGTAAGAGGTACCCAGTTCGAGTGACAATTGGGACGAAACCAGTATTACATGTTGTGGTTTCGGGCCTCGGGGATTAGAGATTTGGCCCGAACCTCCTAGTAATTCAAAAAAAATAAAATAACAAGAACATGCTTACTAGCAAAATATTTCTTGAGGAATGAGTCATGATGATTACTGAGGAATGTAGTGATGTGCTACAGAACATGATGCCTAAAGATTAAGGTTTTCTGAGATTTTTAGAGTCTCTGCGATTTTAAACTTTTCTACCAGATTTTGAGTTTCAGTTGGTCTTCATTTGAGGATAAGAAAAGATTAAAGTCGGGGGGAATTGATTTGCTTTGATTTTTACTAACTTTTAGCATAGTTTTTAGTCATTGTTGAGGCTTTTCAAAGTTATGTTTTCAGGTATTTTAGGTTGTTGGGTACTTTCGAAGAGTTTGGTGAAGTTTTTATCAGGATTTCAAATAATTATCGTGATGATATAAAGAAGAAAAAATGGAGAATGAGAAGGGATCGATCTTTCTGAATTCTCGAGGAAAGCATATCGATTGATTTGCAAAGAATGCTGATTATGATCAATCGATCAACCTTCTATTTCAATAGATTTGTGTAGCTGAAGTCGAATAAATTTGTTCCATAAGAGTGGATTGATCCAATTTCCTAAAATAAATAGATTAATTGATTCAACGCTCGCAAGCCAATTTCCTTTTTCCTATTAATCAAAGTGACCCATTGTCCATAAATAACACCTTAGGACTAATATTATGTTTCTACGGCTTATTTAAAATTTTAAAATATTCAAAATGTTGTTGAAGTTTATTTTTATAATCAAACAGTTTTTATCACTAAAAAAGCTTTTCAAAAAGCTTATACAACTTTTTAAAAAATTATAAACTTTTAATCGTAAAATCATTTGTTTTCTTTTGATATCTACAAATTTTAGAAATTCTGTTTAGTTTCTTTTTTGATAAATATAAATATTTTATATCGATTTATTTTGAAAAATTTATACAAATTTATTTAATATATCTTAACCAAAATAAATAATTTAAAATTTATTTAAGATTATAATTTTAAATATATATATATATATTTATTAAATATAATTTTAAATAAATCATTTTTATTATGTTTAACTAAATTAAATTTTGTATTAAAATATTAGGATGAAAATAATAAAATCTAGAATATTAACATAATTTAATTTTTAGATATAATTTAAATATAAAAATTTATAGATGCACATGGTGCAGGAAAACACCTAGTTTCCTATTAATCAAAGTAACCCATTGTCAATAAATAACCCCTTAAGACTAATATTATGTTTGTACGCCTTATTTTTACAAACTTTAAGAGTTTTTGAGATTGTAAGATTTGGGGAGTCGAATCTTTGACTCCATACTTTTTAGAGAAGTTTTATGAACCCTTTTAATTACGAAATCTATTTCATATTTTATTCGTGCTCTTTAATTATGTATGAGTAATTTTCCAGTTAAGTTTTAGGCTTTGATGGAATTGAGGAGATTGAATGTTTAAGAAATTTCTCATTAGAATTCTTCACTTGGATTGTGTTTAATTCTTAAACTTGATTAGTTACCTAGTTTATGTTCATAGGTTTATTGAATATAATGGAAGTTGATTTAATTGCCTGAAAATAGCCCTTGTGAGCAAATTCTCCTTATCGACGAGAGTTGATTTTATGCACTTTGTGAACAGATCAAAGTCAAACTTAATGCATGTATAATCTGATACAACGTAATTTAATTTTCTCTATGTTGTTAGACATAGTAATTGGAGACATGTGAGTTGAAAAAACATATTTGTGTTATGAGTTTAAGAATGTTTCTTCATCGATTCTCTGATCAATTATTTGCATGTATTATCTGTTTTCTTGTGAAATCCCTTATACCTAGTGTTACAGCCCAGAATGTGGGTCGCCCAAATGATCTACTGAGGCTCCAATCGGTTCAACCGAATTGTGGTCGATGGATCGATATTGCTGGAATCCGGGTTGTAAACTTGAAACAAATGAAAAAAAAATGAGATGCGGTTTATGCAATGAACTAAACAATGAAAATAAGCAAATAAAAAGGATAGATAGGATGGAATTAGGCTGCTAGATGTATATCACTCTCAGCCTAATCAAAAGATGATCGATATGGAATGAGAGGGTGCTTTGCTTGCTGGATGTGTATCACTCTCATGCTTGACAAACAAATGGGATGGAAGTGCTGGTGGATTGAGAACGCCACAAAGATCTATGGAAGGGATCTTTGATAAGTCGTGGTGCCTTGGAGCTGATTCTCACAACTCTAAAGACTTAAGACAATAGTTTTAAGAAAACTAGAAAACTGGAAAATTCTTATTACTTGAAAGATGATGTGTTTACAATGGATGGACGACATGAGATTTATAGGCTCGACTAAGACAAACCCTAACAGTCTAAAAATGATAAAATGAAACAAAATAACTCGTGCCTAAATTCTTGGAATCAAAGGAATAGATGGCTCCAAGAAAACTAGTCGTCGGAGACTTTATGAAGAGAATCTTGGCCAACTTAATGTAGATGGTCTTCTCCTTGTATCTGGACGGTTTGAAGGGGTATGTGAGCTTCCTTGGAACCCTCTTTATGGTCTGGAAGGTTCTGAAGTCGTGCAGGAGCTGGAGAAATAGCTGTTAGTCTTTTAAATCCCAAGGCTCCAAATATGGTAAGTTGTGGTTAATGAGGATTCTCCTAATCCTCTGGTTTCTTGAGCATGTTAGGACGCCTAGGACTTCTTCTATACCTTCTGGATGGATTAGAATGTCTCCTGGCTCCCAAAGAAAGGTTTGGTTCGAGCAAAATCCAATTGGTTGGAAACTTTCCCCAATTGATGTCGGTTTGGCCGGTTTTGAGAAATTGATTGTATCTTGGTTTTCCCATGACCAATCCTTCTGATTTCGGTAATTCTGGAAAGCTAATAAACCCCTATTGAATCCCATTTTTGATTCTGGATATGGCCGCTTCATTTTTGGACTGAAATTCACTTCTAAAGGCTGAACATCGCAACTGGATGGGCTGGGAAACCTCAATTATGTAAAATCCATAACTTCTTGCTCCGTCAATATTTTCTTGAAATTCAAAGCCTCAGTTATTCCCTGATTAGTAAGCCTTCGTTTAAAATTGGTTTCGCTCCAAAAGACCTTATGGTTGTTGAGATATTCTCCTTGTACTGAACCTTTATCGCTGGAACCTCTACACTGGTTGGTATGGATAGTTTGGTGAGACTCTGGCCGCATCACCTAGCGCTTAGTATTAAATCTTAATTCAATACTACAGGTGAACATCAATTTCAATATTAAAATTTGGTTTGAATCCACATAGACTAGATATACACTTCAAGATACAATCAATTCATATCAAGCTAGATGACAATAGATTTGTAAATTGTAGAAAGCAATTGTAACTTCAAGAGGATCAATGAAAGTATCTAATCTGCAAAATCATCTGAGATTGCATAGACATAGTTTATCCAAAAGACTTGACCATCGATTGAAGGTTTTTTCATCATCCTCTCCATTCAAATTTCATGTACAAAACACCAAGGCAAAGATCAAACCTTCTGCACATTGATTAGTGCACCAGCTATAGCCAAGAAGGCTCTACCAAGAATCATGAGATCCTTAGGTTCTTCCTCAAGATCAAGTACCACAAAATTAGTTGGTATACCCATTGCCAATTTGCACTGGAAAGTCTTCTAAAATCCCCATATGAATGCACACTGAGTGATCTACCATAACTAGAGACATTCATGCGGTTTTGAACTTGTTCGTACCCATATTCATAGCCATAGAGAGCGACATAAGATTGATGCATGATCGTAAATCACATAAAGAACGCTTAAAAGTTGTGTTGCCAATCTTCAAAAACATAACCAAAGTACATGGATCTCCTTGCTTCTTAAAGTTCATGTTATGTATCAAAACACTGCATTCCTCAGTAATGATTAGGATTCTTTTCCCAAGATTGGTTTTTCTTGTAAGCATGTTCTTAAAACTTCCCATTAGAGAGAAGACCATCTGAAAAACATCAACAAATGGGAGTCTGATTGTAAGTTTATTAATAAATTCCTTACTCTTTGAATCTTCCAATTTTGAATGTTAATTTTTTGAAATTGGGTATGAGACCTTTGGCACACTAAAACGATCAAAAGGACAACCATAAAGCTGAATTTTTTGCACTAGGCGCTAAAAGTCTCTTCTGTGTCTGAACAACCGACCACAACCGACAAAAACTGTGGGCATGCTTAGAGCTCGAGAAGCTTCTTAAAGAAACCAACAATAAGGTAATTCCACTCCAATCTGATGTATGAATTGAGAGAGTGAGTTCCAACTCAACTAGCATGGCCTGTATACGTTTTAACTACTTCAGTTGTGAGTCATATCTGCAAATCTACATTTTTTCTGCAGTCTCGAATTCTGTCAGTAATCATCGGTTTTTCACCGGCATTTCAAGCATACCATCCTCTTCTAACATATGACTAAAAATATTTGACTTGAAGCAATCTTTTATCAAACCTAACGTATTTTTTTTCTTGACTATATGTTCAGTATATGCGATTATTACAAGAATTGGCCGATGATCACTACCATAAATACCTCAAAATTCAGCCTCTAGCGCCGGAAAAGTAGCACACCACTAAGTGTTTGCTATTTCTCTATCGAGGCAACATTTTACCAAGTGTTTATATCGTTTGTCAACCCAAATTTGTTGCCTTTTGACTTTAAATCTTGAATGTCACAACTCGTAAACATGTTTCTGAAAACATGAAAGCTTTGTTTTCATCTCTTATCTTTTCTCCTCCTTTTTCTTGGTTACTTAATATTTCATTCTCCAATTAATAACCAAGAACCCTGTCTCGTTTTGTTTAATTCCATAATGGTATTCCATAACTTTGATGGGGGTACACCAGAGCAATAAAAAGTCATACCATTATAACATCTTGTGAAATCCTAATAATATTAATTTCTTTTTCCACATTAAGGCTATACCTGCACTTCTACCTAGTGTGGAGGCACACTACATACATAATCAAACTTTAAAATATACACATAAATCCCTAATAATATAAAACTTATGCATAGTTCCTACCACATTGAGGAATTTGGCTGCTCAAACTATCATCTACCATCTTTGAAAACAGAATAATAACATTGTTTACAACTCGTTCACCTTACCACCTATTAATCTCCACAAGCTAATCGACAAGGAAGTCCGGAATGTCATCACATCAAGGCGTCACAACAAGAGTTTTAGAAACCTAATGTTTTTACACTTTGGACTTGCGCTTTAACAATTTAAGTATTTTTTGCTTGTAGTGTACCTTAGGCTTATCTGGTGAAATTTTTGTGACCAAAATACCCCTGTTTAAAAAAGACGTGTTGAGCAAAAAAGTTGTCCAACTTGGTTGGGTTTTAAATATTAGTTAGGCTTTCTGTTTGTAATTAATCTTTGGTAGGTCTGAGATATTGTGGTTAGGGTCTATGTACAAATGAAATGGGCAGGGTCAGATGGCATGTGGTCAAAGTTAGAGTGAATGTGGCTTGGTGTTAAGGTTTTGTGGTTATGGGAAGAGGTCTTGTGGTCATGGTCAAATGTCATGCGGCTAGGGTCAAAGACTGTGTGGTCAGAGTTAGAGTTCTCTTAGTCACCATCAGAGAAAGTGTGGTAAGGGGGAGAGATCGTGTGTCAGGGTCTTGAGATGGAAAACGAAGATCAGAGTTAGGGTTTGTGTGAATCTGGCTTGGAAGACTCACTGAAGCAATGCTTCAGTTCGTTTGAGAAATTGGAAATCAGGGTTGTCGTCGACGTCGGTGTAGAACCTATTCTAGAAATCTTCTGTAGTGTCCCTGGATCTATTTTGGAAAGCTAGGATATTTTTGTTATAACTGTATTTTTATTTACAATTATTTTTAATCAAAATATGAGTAAAATATTAAGAAATCAGCTTAATTGAAGATATTTACAAAAAAAAACATGATCAAACCCACTCATCCAATGATCCGTCGGATCTACTGGGTTAAATGAACCCAACCCTAAAATCAAACGCGATTTTAGGTTGCGTGCCACATGTCTTTCTTTTCCCTCTTTTCAATTTCGCTTGAAGAATCTCTAGGTTTCAGTTTGTAAGAATCTCTCTATCTCTCTCGCAAAAATAGGAGAACTAGAGGAGAAAACCACAACCATCAAGAGATAAGGTTCTTCATTCTTTTGATTTAGGTTTTTGAAGGGTTGTAACCCGTAAAGTGGCGATATTTGAAGTCGATTACGTCTCATTCGGTGTAGCGTCATCTCTCTCGATTCAGTTATATAGTGTGGTTAATTCGTTGTTTCTCTTTGCAGGAAGTGAAAATGGCCAAGAAACGATGGACTAGGAAGAAGAGAAAAAAATGTGTCAAGGATATAACGTCTCATGTAAAGAAGTTCTAGAGGTTGAGGTTGAGAACACAAAGGCAGTTGAAGATGAAGTAGAAGAGAACGAGAACGAGGCGAACCCGGTTGAGAGCACAAAGTCAGTTGAAGATAAAGTAGAAGAGAACAAGGACGAGGCAAACCCGTTTGAATATGAAGTAGAAGAAAACAAGGACCATTCAGCAAAAAAATAAAAATGAAAATGAAGCAGAAGAAAATGAAGTAGAAGAGAATGAGGAGAACTTAGTAGAAGAAGAAAAAGAGAAAAACTCAGTTGAAGATGAAGTAGAAGAAAATTAGGACAATTCAACAGAAAATGAAGATAAAGTAGAAGAAAAGTAAGTATAAGAAAGTGAGGAGAATTCAGCAGAAGAGGAAGAAGAGACGAACTCAGTTGAAGATGAAGTAGAAGAAGCAGGCGAGAAATCAGATGACGAACAAGAAGAAGAAGTGCAGACCAATAAAGAAGCAGAGATGAACTCTGAGAATAATCCTAGTGAAGATGGGTAGACCAATGAAGGAGATACAAATGAAAGAAGTGCCAGTCGAACCTTAAGTGAGAGAAATGTTAGTATTTATACCTTTGTCTCATAGTTTGACAAAACAATTTGGTATAACTAAGGATAACTAGTTGTCTGACAGAAACAAATGTTAATGTTTGATCTTATTTAGAAAAGGGACATGCGTTCGTGATGTGTTTGATGGTTTCAGGTAGGAGTAGCTTAAATTAGAGAGGATGTTATCTTGTACTACTGGTATAACTAAGTATAACTTATTTCCACTGTTTGTTATTTGTTTACAGGATTCCGGCGATGGGGCGATAAAAAACTTGGTAATTTACTTCCCACCGACTGAGTATAGGAAGAAGATCAAGATATCGACGAGGTATTTTATTGCTGATGTAATGAAAAACCTAGAAGACTTAAACCCTCCGATGAGTAGGCTAGAGAAGAGTTGGTTTGAGAATCATCCGCAGTTCAAACACATATTCCACAGGATGGAAACCACAAGGTTATGGGCATGTGGATCCGCCTTCTCCGAACCGTACACATACATACAAAAGGAAAAAGAGGCATGGTTTATCGTGAATGGTTGTGCCATCCGCTACGGTGTTAGAGAACATGCTTTGATATCTGAATTGAACTATCGAAACTATCCACTGAACTACAAGTAAGCCGGAGGCACAAATTTTGTGAGGAAATATTATGGCACTGGATAATAAGATATCAAAACATGAAAGAAAAGGTTCATGAGGGAAATGGAACCTTCTCGTGATAGGTTGAGGTTATTGGTCATTTATTCCCTATCGAGTATTATTGTTCGGTAGAGAAAGACCGGTAATGATGTCCCTTCCGTGGAGCCATTCTTGCCGAGAGCAGTAGATGATCTCAACTTATGTGACACACTCCCTTGGGGTAGATTATCCTTTGATTACATCTTGAAACATATTTCACACACTATGACTCATTTTGGAGGGGAGGTGAAAGTAGGTGTGATATGGCCAATTTCCAGTTTCTATATTCCAATGGAGGTAAGTCATTTAAGTAATATATTGACACTTATTGGGTTTTTACATGTGTATCTCCTAGCATTTGAGGCCATTACGAAATTGGGGGCAAAATTCTGAGAGTCGGTTGAATAAATAAAGTTCAAGGATGTAATCAAAGTTTAAGAGAAGTGAAATGAAGATATTTCCCCTATCAAAAATAAATAAAGAACTTGGTAATACTAAGGTTAGTTGTCCCTTGTGTCTGAATATTATACACTCCATGTTATGGTAATTTTAATAAGGCGTTGACACTGTAGGACAATGAGAATAGTTTGTTTCCGAAGAGGAACAAACTCTACTCGCTCGAATTACAGAACAAGAAGACATCAATGATAAGCATGACGTGATGGTCGAGAGCTGGATGAAAAGTCTTGATAGTGGATATGTTGTAAGGTTTATAGATATGTTAGAGGAGGATGTGTCTGTCGAGAAGCTCCTCCCCTTGAGAATGGTGGAAACGAGACAAGAGCCACCAATGAAGCAGCAGAGAACACGGTGAAGTTAAATGAGATGGTAGAAGACTTTAACAGCTTCAAATAAGATATGGGAGAGCGGATGAAGAGGATTAAGAAAAAGGTTGGAGAGATTGACTTAAGACTCGCTGCCTATGAAGCTTATGCTCAGGAGCAGTTAGATGCCAGGAATGCGGATGTGGAGGAAGAGGAAAGAGGTGTTAAAAGGACGGGCAACACCATGGATGACAACTCGAACAAGCCAACAAATAGGTCAAAGAAATCCAAATGAGATTGTTGTAACCATCTGTCTCTTTTTGTATGTACTAAAAAACTTATGTTGCTTTTGGTTTGTAGTAAAACTTATGTTGCTTTTGATTTGTACTAAAACTTGAGTTGATTTTGGTTTGTACTAAAACTAAAACTTATGTTACTTTTGGTTTGTACTAAAACTTATGTTGCTTTTGGTTTGTACTAAAACTAAATTAGTAAAACTAGGTGAAACTGGGAAAACTAGTAAAAAAATGGAAAACTGGGAAAACTGGTAAAACTAGGAAACTGAGAAATTTGGGCAAACTAGTAAAACAAGGAAAAACTATTAGATAAATTCAGAGATCCAAGCGTAAATCTTAACACAACTTGACATAGAGATATTGAAATCAAACATAAGTCTTAATGCATAAACTTTATTATACAAGTCTTCGCAAACAAAGACTCGTATTATCCGAAAACCATAGAGAAACAACATGTTAATACATAAATTCATCTCATACACGTGGAATAAGCTTTTTTAGCTCAATAATCTCTGCAGCCATTTGGTCCACCTCCTTCCTTAAGCGGGGAACCTCTTCCTGAACTCTGATAACCCATGGTTGACGGAAGTAGAGACCATTATCCTGCCCGTTTCACATAGTTGCACTTAGTTTGACATACTGAACTAAGATAAACAAGGAAGAGAAAAGAAGAGAGAAAATCCAAATTACCATGAATGCGTTGCAAGTGAAGTAATTTAGGCCTGGTAAGAAAATCTTATCATTTGGATTAGTATAAACCTCTTCGACAGTTAGTCCCCCACATGGGCAGGAAGTTGGAATCTCGTACTGAGCATCGGCAAGGAACTGAAGCATGTCGAAGTTTTCCTTCATCTTCTTCATCTCCCTCCTTTCATGTTTCTCAATCCATGGATACATTTCATGTTCAGAGAGTATTTGAAAGAGAATGATAAGATAGAAAGCTGATACAGAGATGAAATATATGTGGCGAATAAAAAGAGACGAGATGATAGAAGAAATCTGCTTTTTCCCCTCGAAAATCCAATATTGAAACTCATGAATTTTTAGAAAGTCCACCAAAATATCAAACTATTTAGAAAATCCCACAAAAAAAAACTATAACTAGTTCTCCATAAGATAGTAGTTGTAAAAAAAATTCAACAAGTTGTACTTCCGATAATTTTCAGTTATTTTAGTTGTACAATGAGATATAAGATTTAAAAATATGATTACTGGTGTTTTGCGTAATAAAGTGTCTATAAAAGTTGTACAACGAAATCTAATCTTGAGTAGTCATATATCTAACAAAGTAACTACAAACGTGTATGTAGTGTGTTGGGTTGATCTTCTGATTGTAGAGTATAAGATTTTTGTTTTTTCTGGTAATTTGAATATAACATTTTTCTTATGAGTTCTTAAATATGTTAGCTTTGTGTCCAATTATGATGTAACATTGTAAAATTCAAACATTTCGATTTCCAAACTCAAATCAAAATTCAATTTCAGAAAGTAATACTAGTATTACATAAACAAAAACACAGTTCTCCATAGTTGTACAAATAAAACAAAGTAAAATTCAAACATTTCAATTTCTAAATAGCAACCATTGTAGTCTTTCTTGGACGTCTTTATTTTACCTCCTTGGTCGATCTTTCTCAACCGATGGAAACCTTTTCACTTTCTTTCTTCCCCTCTTTTCGCGGTGCTTTGTAGCCATGATCTTCATTTCTTTGATGTAATGTGGGGCGTCCCATTGAATCCTATCAGGAACCACATAAATAGACCTGTAATATGTCAATGCCCACAACTCTGTCCAATAGTATTTAGAGATCAAATCTTCTAACTCGAAAACAGAACCACTATCATGGCCAGAGTATAAAATGCAAGCCGATATTTCGTGGACACAAGGATATTTTTCAATGTCAAATAACCTGTAACTGCAACTTTTTGCAAGTAGATTCACCAAATACAGCTTCCCATCAGTACCGACGACATTGTATTCAACGTTGTAAGAGTTTACTTCCGACACAATTTTTTTTTTGCAACCAACCATGCTTCATGCACAAAAGTTCTCCACTAGAGGCACTAGTTTCCGTTCACTGGACTATCTAGCAGTCTCTTTCCTAGGTTCATTAAACCAATCTGCAGTTTTTAATGATCGTATCTAGAAAGGATATTAAAGAGTACTTCCTCGCATCCTTGAACACACTATTCATCGACTCCACAACATTGCTTTTGTCGATGGTGTATCTATCTCATGGAAAACAATACCTCTCCCACTTTTCTTCCTCGCTACTTTCCTTTAGATACTTCGCAGCAGATGGATATCAAAGCTTGAAAGAAGAACCGAGCAATGTCCATAAATTTCCATTGAACAATTTCTTTGTTGGCGTTACTTGCATGACCTTTCACATTTTGCGACAAATGCCATATACAATGCGCATGATGAGCCATCATAAATATATTAGCTATGGCATTGATGAGGCTTCCATTTCTGTCACTCATAAACACCAACTTCGATGAGTCTGACACAACAATTTTAAACATCTCAAAAATACCAACTCCAACTATCCTTATTCTCACCATCTAGCACACCAAAGTCTAAATGAAGGTGGTGTCGGTTAGGATCTTGGGTCGTTGCAGAAACGAGTACACCACCATATCCCTTTTTCAAATAAGTAGCATACGCTTACAAGTTTCCTCATCCCTCTAAAACCTTTTATGCTAGCTCTCAAAGTGATGAACAAGTACTTGAAACTGTCTGATTCATCCAATTTCACACTTTTTATTGTCCCCTCATTGATCTTCTCTAACATGTATAAATCAGAATACGACATCTGATAACTTTCTTCAGGAGTCTCACGCAAAACGCTCACAACTTCGTTTTTACCTCTCAAAGCAGTGGAGTATGATACATTGAAACCCAGTTTTGTCTACAAAAGATCCATGATACTTCTAGGAGGAGGATTTTCCATTTGGCCTGGATAATCATCATGCAATAGAGATGCAACTAGCTGTGGCGTGCCTTTCCTCTTTGAGTTGCAATTACTCTGACTTCCATGAGAGCATGTATGCATCTTATTGTATGTTCTAATAGAGAAAATTTCACAGTTTTTAATCTTCGCAGATCATAGTCCCCATTTACATCATTCCTTGTTGGGCTAAGCTTGAAGCTATTGGATAAAGCCTAGAGACTTGGGAAGCAAGCTAAAGATAAATCCTAATCTAAGTTGAGTTTGAGATAAAGATAGATATGTTGTTTAGGAGTTATCTATAAGCATAGTTATCTTTGTTGATTAGGAAATATGTTTAGCTATGAATATACATCCATCGAGTTGTGATCGGATGGTATGAGTGTGAAGAGCGTGTCAATGAAGAAGAAGAGACACACGAAGAACAGAACTCGTTGATGTATGCAGAACAGCCATCTACTCGTGGCTACAATGGTGAATACAGAGGACGTGGAGGAAGGTTTGCTAACCGAGGAAGAAGTCGTTGTCGTTACAATTATGTACGAGAACCGAGAGATGCATCAAAGATCACTTGTTATCGATGTGATAAGTTGGGACATTACGCATCCGACTATCCAGATCGTCTGCTGAAGCTTCAAGAGGCTCAAGAAACAAAAGGAGAAGAAGAAACACATGGAGCTGATGAGTTGATGATAAACGAGGTGGTGTTTCTCAATGAAGAAAAGGTGAAGCTCAACACGTTTGAGACAAGCATTGATAAGAGCAATGTGTGGTATCTAGACAATGGTGCTAGCAATCACATGACTGGAGAACGCTCTTACTTCACTACACTTGATGAGAGCATCACGGGAAAGGTTAGGTTTGGAGATGACTCACGCATTGACATCAAAGGAAAGGGGTCTGTTACTTTTCTGCTCAAAGATGGAGTAAAGAAGACGATGTCGAATGTATACTTTATCCCGGCTCTTAGGAGCAATATCATAAGCTTAGGACAAGCTACTGAGGCAAACTGTGAAGTTAGAATGAAGGAGAATCTCCTGTTCTTATATGATCGGAATGGGAGACTGTTGATACAGAGTTGCAGAGGGAGAAACCTACTGTATAAGGTAGTGTTGGAGGCTGAAAGTGCAAAGTGTTTGCAGGTGATCACTTCAGATGAGTCAAGCAAGTGGCATGCTAGATTGGGGCACATCAACTACGATAAAACTAATGGTCGACAAGGAGCTTGTGACAGGAATACCTAAGATGGCAATCACCAAGAATACGTGCATCTCTTGCTTACTTGGCAAACAAGCAAGGAAGCTGTTTCCACAAGCAACAAATTTCAGAGCATTGAAACGACTTGAGCTGTTACATGGGGATCTCTGTGGTCCAATTAGTCCTCCAACGATTGGTGGAAACAAGTACGTTTTTGTTATAATTGATGATCACTCTCGCTACATGTGGACAATTTTGCTAAAGGAGAAGAGTGAGGATTTTGGGAAGTTCAAGAAGTTTAAAGCACTGATAGAGCAAGAAACAGGAACTACTATCAAGACGTTGAGGACTGATAGGGGAGGAGAGTTTATGTCTATCGAGTTTAATAACTTCTGTGAAGAGAACGGGATACAAAGGCACCTGACTGCACCCTACTCACCGCAACAGAATGGCGTGGTGGAGAGGAGAAACAGGACGATACTAGAGATGACCAGGAGCATTCTGAAACACATGAGTGTCCCTAACTATATGTGGGGAGAAGCTGTTAGACATGTGACATACCTCATTAACCGTGCAGCAACTAGAACTCTTGTGTCTCAGACACCCTATGAGATGTTTAAGGGCAGTAAACCGAATGTGTCTCATCTGAGAGTGTTCGGGTGTGTCGGGTACGCAAGAACCGAAGCTCCTCACAGGAAGAAGCTTGATGATAGATCACGTGCTCTAGTATACTTTGGAACGGAACCTGGCACCAAGGCTTACCGTTTGTTTCATCCAACAACCAAGAGAATTACAGTAAGTAGGGACGTTGTCTTTATGGAGGAAGAAGGATGGAATTGGAACGATCAAGTAGAGAAGAATGGTGCAGGTTCTCTCAGTATTGACCTTGGAGACTTTGGAAACAGAGGACTCATGGAATCTGAGTTCGATGTAGTCTCTACAGATAAGAATACTGCAATCGTTGAGAAAGCTAGCAGTAGTGAAGAGAAACAAGTTGAGACAGAGACAATAGAGATATCAGATGATGATGAGGAGGAGACGCATGAAGCTCCAGAGCTGAGACGTTCTCAGAGAATCAGAACAGTCCCTGAGTATTTGTCTGATTATGTTCTTATGGCTGAAGCAGAAAGTGAATGGTTGTTGATGTCTCTAAATGAGGAGCCGTGGGATTTTTCAGAGGCTAGAAAGTCGGATGTATGGATAAGAGCTTGTGAGGAAGAGATAGCCTCAATTGAGAAGAACCAGACGTGGCTTCTAATTGATCTACCTGCAGGTGCTAAAGCCATCGGACTCAAGTGGGTCTTCAAGCTTAAGAGGAATCCCGATGGCAGTGTGAACAAGTACAAAGCAAGACTCGTTGCAAAGGGGTATGTGCAGAGACATGGTATTGATTATGATGAGGTGTTCGCACCAGTGGCAAGGATTGAAACCATACGTCTCATAATTGCTTTGGCAGCATCACATGGCTGGGAAGTGCATCATCTCGATGTAAAGACTGCCTTTCTCCACGGAGATCTTAAGGAGGAGGTTTATGTAAGGCAGCCTGAGGGCTTTGAAGTAGAGGGGAGCGAAGAGAAGGTATACAAGCTTTCTAAGGCACTTTACGGTCTCAAACAGGCGCCAAGAGCCTGGAACTACAAGTTAAACAAGATATTGCAGGAGCTGAGCTTTACACGGTGCTCCAAGGAAGCTTCACTATACCGAAGGAAGAAGAATGATAAGCTTCTTGTGGTTGCAGTATACGTGGACGACTTACTGGTTACAGGATCAAGTGTGGATATGATATGTGAGTTCAAAGCTGAGATGAGTCTGAAGTTCGAGATGTGCGACTTGGGCATGCTTACCTACTACTTGGGTATTGAGGTTGAACAACACAGAGAAGGCATCACACTGAGACAGGAGAGATATGCAGTACGAATTCTTGGTGAGACAGGCATGGATGACTGCAATGCTACTCACGTACCTATGGACATGAACCTGAAGTTATCAAAGGCCATTGAAGAGAAGAGCGTTGATGAGAAGAAGTACAGAAGGAGTATTGGATGTCTACGGTACCTAATTCACACGCGTCCTGATCTGTCATATAGCATTGGAGTTCTCAGTCGTTATATGCTTAGTCCTAAGATCACACACGAGGCAGCATTGAAGCAGGTCCTAAGGTATTTGCGTGGAACCAGCACCTATGGGCTCACTTACAGGAGATCACAAACGGTCAAGCTGACAGGTTACAGTGACAGTTCTTTGACTGTAGACGATGACTATGGAAGAAGCACAACAAGACACATTTTCTTCCTCAACGAAAGTCCCATCACCTGGTGTTCTCAGAAGCAAGACAGTGTGGCTTTGTCATCTTGTGAAGCTGAGTTCATGGCAGCTACCGAGGCTGCAAAGCAGGCTATATGGCTGCAAGAGCTCCTTAGTGAGATCACGGGTGAAGAATGCAAGACTGTGACCATTCGCGTGGATAACAAGTCTGCAATCTCTCTTACTAAGAACCATGTTTTTCATGGCCGTTCTAAACACATCCATCGAAGATATCATTTTATAAGGGAGTGTGTGGAGAATGGTCAAGTGGAGGTTGAGCATGTTGCAGGGAGACTGCAGAAAGCGGACGTTTTGACTAAAGGACTTGGAAGGACCAGGTTTGCAGAGATGAGAGGGCTCATCGGAGTTCATGATGCAGTGCAGGATAACTTCAAGCTTAAGGGGGAGTATGTTGGGCTAAGCTTGAAGCTATTGGATAAAGCCTAGAGACTTGGGAAGCAAGCTAAAGATAAATCCTAATCTAAGTTGAGTTTGAGATAAAGATAGATATGTTGTTTAGGAGTTATCTATAAGCATAGTTATCTTTGTTGATTAGGAAATATGTTTAGCTA
The DNA here is from genome assembly GCA_905132885.1 of Moricandia moricandioides. NCBI lineage: Eukaryota > Viridiplantae > Streptophyta > Magnoliopsida > Brassicales > Brassicaceae > Moricandia > Moricandia moricandioides. The sequence continues at coordinate 110,287 of CAJHQQ010000829.1, read as the reverse complement.
TAAATATACATCCATCGAGTTGTGATCGGATGGTATGATTTTGAGGGAGTTAAGGTTTTTGAGTGACTTTTGCCTTAAGAGCTTAATACAAGAGAGTTATTCTTAATCTTGTTCTTCATTCACATACGGTTTCAACATTCCTTACGATATTTTAGCACTAATCACTCCTTATCCGATTTGAACACATTAAACCCAAAAATTTTCTTACATACGCCTCTATCCACCACTTCTTGCACTGCATTTTTACTAATAAACTCTTCTTGTACTTTCAAACCCAGACCGTCTTCTCATTTCTCCATAAACTGAATCGGTTCGGAAATAGGTAGAACATCTACATATTTATCACGCCATTCGGTGTCTTGCCATTGTCATACATATTTTCATCCACATTGCCATCAATATTTTCACATTGCCATCAACATTTTCATTCACGTTTACTTCTTCATCAGCTTTTTCCAACATCTCCTCAATTGTCACTATCCCCCCCCCCATCGGATTGTTTATCAACTTGATTGTTTCCACCATACAAAGTTATGGCTTTGTCTCTGATTTAATCGTCATTCGAATGCCACACCTCATAGTTCAAAGTTTATCTTGGAGTTCTAACCTTTTCATGACCTCCACAAACAAAATGCGCCTACAGTTCTTTTTATCAAGGGACAATAGATAACCACAAAGGTCCTCATCATCAGAAATCAAAAACTATTCCTCACACCCAACCAACATTGGAATGTAACTCAATTTCAACTTCACATTACTTTCATCTAGCACGAGCTTTTTGCATATACGTGCTTCTACCATTGAAAGACTTATCTCGTCTGTATCATTCTTTAACACTAAACCCTACATGTGACCTTCGCATCTAAAGCGTATGGTGACGTTGTTGCTCATTGGATCCTGCCAAAACCATTGAATACCATCAATTATGCATAAAAAATCATCCCTAGAAAATTAATTTGTAAGCAGAAAGTTTAAAAGTTATACCAGTATTACTAGTTATAAACTTACACCACAATAATCAGTAATACTAGTTTCATTAGTTGTCATATTGTACCCGTATTAATTTTGAAATCTACATTCAATACACTACGAATCAAACAATTCAACCATTCTCCTAGTCAATTCAAGTCATAAGGGATTCTAAGGCCAAGGTGAAACATTTAAATTCATTCGAATCAGGTTTTTCAGCTCATTCAAGAGCTTTCCAACCGTAAAAATACCCGTTTTGAACCTCCTACGGTGGAGGATACACCATCGATGGATAGGGGATACGATTGGGCCTTATACAGCGGTGGAAGACCGAGCCGGAGCAGCTTTCGAGTGGGAGAAGAGAGCCATAGAAGCCGTTTCGTCGCGTTCACCTATTTCAACCCAAACGCAAAACTGATACCACAACCCAAACGCTTTCTACGCTTTTTTTTATTATTTTTATTTAATTTATTTATTTTACATGAAGCTAATTTTGTAATTATAGGTGCTTTAATGAATATGAGGGATGCGAAAATTTGTAAAATATATAAGTTATTTATTTTTTTGTATAAGGATAATAAAGATGATGGCTCAATGTAATACATCTTTAAAGAAAGAGAGAAACCCACAAAATTAAAAAAAAAAAAAAACAGAAGTGCGAAATTTTAGATGTTCTTGGTTCGTAGTTAATTTTAGATAGAAGGATATTTTAATCAATTCATAAGCAAGAAGTGCTTCAGATGCTTAACGTATGTCAATGTGTAAAAAAGGAACTTGAAAGTAAGTGAACTTATAATTTTTTCATGTTTCTGTGGTTGTGTTAAATTTCATTTTTTTCTAAGTCTTATATTTGCCTCACCTTGTTTTTCACTTCTTTTTGCCAAGGTGATGCAATTATTAGATTTTTCAAGATTCTAAAAAACAGTTTAAACATTCGGGAACTTGAAAGTAAGTGAACTTATAATTTTTTCATGTTTCTGTGGTTGTGTTAAATTTCATTCTTTTCTAAGTCTTATATTTGTCTCACCTTATTTTTCACTTCTTTTTGCCAAGGTGATGCAATTATTAGATTTTTTAAGATTCTAAAAAACAGTTTAAACATTCATCTAGGCGGATAATCGGTCAAAGCTGAAAAGATTTTCAAAAAATTTGATTATTTCATTTAGATCAGTTTAATCTATTTAAATTGGTTTAAACTATTTAAATCATTTCAGATTTGCTTAAATCGATTTAAAATAGTGTAAATATGTTAAAGTAAATAATAATGTTAATACAAATCACAAATTTATATAATTTCTTTTGTTTTGTATATCTAATTTTTATAATTCATCAAAATAATTTTATAATTCAAACTAAAAGCTAAAATATTATATATAAATATAAAATATATATATAATAAATTAATAATTAATTAATGCCTAAACCTCGTCTAGATTCTGAATAATTTACCTACTCTATAATCTTTTACAAATCGAATAATAAATGTCTAGCGATTTCATGAATATTGGATTTGCCTATGTAAATAAAACATTTATATTTACAGTTTAGCAAAAGAATAAAAAATAAAAAAAAGCAGATTAGGCATAATTGTATGACATAGTTTGCTTAGTATTTTTTCAGCTGGAGACCCCAGAGGACCGAGCCTTGACATTCACACATTTCATTAGATCAGTTTAACATTCACACAGGACGCAGATTCATTATTCTAATTTCTTTCTCACATTAGGCAAATTGGTAAGCGGCATTTTCTGGTAAAAACATTAAATAGTTAACCAAAAATATATTAATAAAAATAATTAATTATAGCCGTTCTCTATGTCTCTGTAGTCGTCTCTTTCCTTTATAGCATCTAGTTTTCACTTCACCCACTCTCATCCCCCTTTTTACGAATCTAATAATGTAAATTCACAAAAAGAGAAATTAAAACAAACCTGTTTAATATAATTAAAACAACATTTCTTTTTTGAATTACTAGAAAGCTCTAATCCTCCATACTCAAACCACAACATGTAATATTGGTTTCGTCTCATTTACCACTCGAACTGAACTGGAGACTTATGACATAATGACAAAGGTCTTTTTCAATTGACCTAATGGTCTCTTGTAAAGCAACATTATTGATTGTTGCTCAAGAAAAGCAAAGAAATGAGAATGGGTTCTATCAAGATTCTTATGTTCTTGGTGAACTTCAGTTTCTGCTTCGCTGCAGATCCATATGTTTTCTATAACTTCGAAGATTCCTACATTACTGCTTCTCCACTTGGTGTTCCCCAACAGGTTTTCTTCCTTTTTTTTCTAGATCTTTTATTTCTGCTTTTGGAGTTACAAATTTGGGATTTAAGATTTTGAAGTTATTTGATTAAATTTTCAACCTTTTGGATACTGCTCGTAGATTTAAAAAAAGGATTTTTTTTTTAAAAATTATTTGTTAAAACCTTTGATTCCAGTGAGCTAAAGATTTAAGTTTTCGTTTACCAATAAACTTTCAGTTAACAGTAAATAAAATTAGTAATATTCACATTCTGGTAAAGACTATATGTCAGAGTTTGGAACTTTCTTTCTGGGTTTTACTTGTAGTTTATTCATATTTACAAAAAAGTTTTAGTTTTTTAAATCTTAATTGTGGATATTGTATAATGTTCACACTTTGATAAAGTTATTATCTTTGTATGTGGGTATTCTTATCAAAGTTTCAATGTTTTATAATTCAGCAACCAGAAATGCATTTGACGTTTACTTTCTAGAAAAATTTCTGTGCTTTTAAATTGTCAAAGGGTTTCTTGTTTATCATTTTCTCCAAAAGTTTATCTTAAATTTCAACTGAATGAATGACAAAATTTTGTCTTTTTAAGAACACTAGATCTATAAACAACACAACTAGGGGTTCTAACTTTATATAAAAAAAAACCTAAATTTCTCCTAAGGAGGGTGTATTTAAAAAATGAAAAATTATTCAAACATGCATTTTAAAAAATTATTTAAAATCTATTGTTATTGAATTTGACATTTCATAAATAACTGTTATTGAACATATTTTAAGTTGTGGAGTTTTAAAGTTTTAAATTGTGAGTGGAGTTTGTTAGTTAAAAAAATTTAAACTCAAATCTTAAGTTTTTGGGTAATATTCTAGAGTGGTTTAACAAATATCATTTTAAATTATCTAATTCGTTAAAATCATCTAAAACCCCGTTAAAAATCAAATTACCTTAAACTTTGTATTGAATACATCCCTTTATTTTTGTTGCCAGGTCATTGCTATAAATGGAAAGTTCCCTGGTCCTACAATCAATGTCACAACCAATGAGAATATGGTGGTGAATGTGATAAACAAGTTAGACGAAGAACTTCTTCTTCACTGGTAAGAGATTTACAAAAAGTCTGTCTTAAGAAGACTATGAAGAATGTGTTTTGTTTTGTAAAAAAAAAAAAACTGTTCTGTTTTAATTTTACTCACAGGTCTGGAATTTAACAGAGACGTGTATCTTGGCAAAATGGAGTCTTAGGAACTAACTGTCCAATCCCACCAAAGTGGAACTGGACTTATGAGTTTCAAGTTAAGGACCAGATTGGTAGTTTCTTCTACTTCCCATCTCTCCATTTCCAAAGAGCTTCTGGTGGTTTTGGCTCCTTCGTTGTCAACCCTGGATCCGTTATTCCAGTCCCTTTCTCCACTCCAGAAGGCGATATTACCATTGCCATTGGTGACTGGTACACAAGGAACCACACAGTTAGTAGTTTTTCAACTCATGCATTGACATTGTTTAAAGTTCTTTCCAGCACTTTTGTAAGATTGTATGCAAAATATGTAGGCTTTGAGGAAGGCTTTAGATGATGGTAAAGATCTTGGAATGCCAGATGGGGTTCTTATCAATGGCAAAGGACCTTACCAATACAATAAGACTCTTGTTCCTGATGGAATCGATTATGAAACAATCACAGTCCATCCTGGTGAGTCTTTTAAGCTTTCTTTTGAATCAGAGAGTCTATGTTTGTTTCAAGTTTTGCTAATATGTTATTCTATTTGTTGTCACAACAGGAAATACATATAGACTTAGAGTGTCCAATGTGGGAATCTCTACGAGTTTGAACTTTAGGATCCAAGGCCACAACTTAGTTCTTGCGGGGTATGAAGGCTCATACACAGTTCAACAAAACTACACGAGCTTGGACATTCATGTTGGACAGTCTTACTCCTTCTTGGTTACTATGGATCAAAACGCAAGCTCTGACAACTACATTGTAGCCAGTGCTCGGATTGTTAATGAAACCATATGGAGAAGAGTCACTGGAGTTGGAATCTTACACTATACCAACTCTAAAGGCAAAGCACAAGGTCACTTACCACCTGGACCACAAGACGAGTTCGACAAAACTTTCTCCATGAATCAAGCAAGATCCATCAGATGGAATGTTTCAGCAAGTGGAGCACGTCCTAACCCTCAAGGCTCGTTTAAATACGGTTCCATCAATGTAACAGATGTATATGTTCTGAGGAACATGTCTCCTATGAAGATCAAAGGGAAAAGAAGGACAACACTTAGTGGCATATCGTTTGTGAACCCTTCCACGCCTATTAGACTAGCTGATAAGCATAAGGTCAAAGGAGATTACAAGCTTGATTTCCCTAAGAGACCTTTAACTGGATTCATGGAAGTCATTCTTCAAAACAATGACACTAAGATGCAAAGCTATCACATGAGTGGCTATGCTTTTGATATCTTTGGACAACCCTGGAGCATGGAATCTAAGAACAGAGAATCTTGATTCTTGGTATCTAGGACAAGAAACATATGTTAGAGTTGTTAATCCAGACGAAAACAACAAAACCGAGTTTGGTGCTCCTGCTAATGTTCTTTACTGTGGTTCTCTAAAACACTTACAAAAGTATGACAACTTCAAGAAACATACATTATCTTCTTCATGAAAATGTAACGATTTCAGCCTCGTATGATTCACAACCTAAGCGACCAACTTCTTACTTAAACGTGTAGCTAATGAACACAAGCAACTTTAACGAGTTCCCGGCCTCTAACCGGTACGTCTCGTGGAAGAACTCTTGCTCCCAAACTCCACTAGATCAATAAAGAGTTACAATAACCAATCACCTATAGAACTGTGATGGTTGAGAAAACACCAAGAAGACACAACTAGTCTCAAGGCTTTTAAGCTAGAACAATATGAGCTCAACTATGTTTTCTATGCTTAAACTAATGTCTTTGTCTTTCTCGTGTAACTTGTGTCTTTATGAAGCTTGATCTCTGGTAGCTGAAGAAGAAGTGGTGTGTTTCTTACTTAAATTAACGCATATAACATATTAGGCTTTAACCTAATGGGCTTCGTCGACTAAGCCCATAGATTGTCCGCGTGTCACATGTGCAAAACCGGCCCAACACTGAACGGGTCCGATGGGCTTTGACCAAACCTCACAAAACTCCACCTGTTCGGTTTAAGCCCATAACCTTTGCTTCTGTGCTGACACTTCCTGGTCTCTGCCTCTTCTCATTTGTGATGAACCAGAGAAAGTCATTACCTTCTCTCTTCATCTTCATTTTCTCATCTCCGATGAGTCACAACTTTGACTCTTCTGTCGAACACCATCTCTGTTCACTTTGCTGAACCTCAGCTAACTCTGATCTTCTTCCTTGACTTCTTTCTTTTGAAATCTCTTTGGTTATGTAGAGGTAACTGATTGATTTTTCCACTGATCTTGATGTATGTTCCTTCTGATGAGTTCCAAAGATGGATTTAGAGCTCTACCTTAACCAATGATGGTTGGTGTTGCTAAAGCTTCGGTCTTTCAATTATGTACTTGAGGTGACCTTGTCCACCCAAGTTGACTCGGACCTTTATCTTGACGACGGTGGTCGTGAGACCACAAACCGGCGTCCCTTACTTCTTCTGAGCCTGTTCAACTGAAACCTCTAACTCAGACACTTCATGACAATTCCTCTAAGGAATAACTCACACATGTTTCTACTAGCTGTGGTAGCGACGTTATGCTTCTTGACCAAGTGTTAATGACTGTTGTCTCATACCCTTTAACCTTAGGATTACAATCATTCTTAAGAACTTGTTTAACCAGATTCTGCCTGCGCATTTTTCTCTGCCTTTGACTAGAATCTTCAAGCTAAGTCTAACCTTGAATCGCTTTTCCCTTTGATTAAGCCTTCTTAACAGTGACTAACTTGTCTCTCTGTTTGCTTGTCAGGAGAAAGATGCTCCACTTTGAACACATGAGTGTTACCACGAGTTCATTCCCTTTGCTAGGTAGTCCTTTTTTCAAACACTTTGAGTAACTCATACTCTCTGCTTTGACACATGCTAACACTTTGTTCTGTGATGTGCCTTCTGAGGTATTCTTGTATACTCTGGAGTTACCTGGCGTTGCTGTTCCTGTCTCAGTGAAGATTCACAAGCTCGCAGCATAGCTGGAACTTCTGACCAGGTACAGTCTTAGTGAGAAAATCTGCTAGATTAACTGTAGTGTGGATCTTGTTTAGGATTACTTCTCCATCTGATACTAGGTCCCTTATGTAATGGAACTTCGTATCAATGTGCTTGATTCTTTCATGATGAACTGGATTCTTTGCTAGGGCTATAGCACTCTGCGAATCATAATGCAGTTGAACACTTTCCTGCTTGAAACCTAACTCTGCGCATAATCCTTTTAACCATAAACCTTCCTTTGCTGCCTCGTTTAGAGCCATGCACTCTGCTTCTGTAGTAGAAAGAGCAACCACAGATTGAAGACACGATTTCCATGAAATCGTAATTCCTCCAACCTTGAAAACATAACATGTAACTGACCTCCGCCTGTCCAAGTCCGTTGCATAGTCTGAATCTGCATAGCCTTCAATCATGAACTTTGTATGCTTCTTGAATATTAGGTTGATCTTAGATGATCCTTTTAGATACTTTAACACCCATTTAACTGCCTCCCAGTGTTCTCTGCTGGGTTTACTCATGAACCTACTTATAAACCCCACTGTGAAACCAAGGTCTGGCCTTGAACCGACCATAGCATACATTAAGCTCCCCACAACACTTGCATATGGAATTTTCTCCATGTGTGGTGCTTCCAGCTTCCATTCTTTCTCAGTCAAACTTCTCAAGTTGAAGTGTGCAGCTGTTGGCGTGATCACTGAACGTGCAGCCAACATCCCAAACGTTTTCAATACCTTCTCAATGTAGGTATCTTGTGACAATACCAATGTGCATTTCTCTATGTACCTTCGAATGTCCATTCCTAGGATTCTCGAAGCCTGTCCTATATCCTTCATTTCGAATTCCCCATTAAGCCTTTCTTTGAGTTCCTTAATCACCTTCTTATTTCCTGATGCAATGAGCATATCATCAACATAGAGCAATAAGTAAACAACTTGATCAGTTTGTGCATCCATGACATACACACATGGATCCTTGGTGCTTCTGTCAAATAACTGATCTTTCATGAAGCTATCAAACCGTTGATTCCACCTTCTTGGAGATTGCTTTAGTCCATAAAGTGACTTTCTCAATAGACAAACCTTGTTTTCATCTCCTGGCTGTATGAACCCCTCTGGCTGAGTCATTAAGATCCTTTCTTCTAGACTTCCATGTAGAAAAGCAGTCTTAACATCCATCTGTTCCAATTCGAAATCCAGATTCACAACTACTGATAACATGAATCTGATGGAGACGTGTTTCACCAATGGAGAGAAGATCTCATTGTAGTCAATTCCCTCAGTCTGTGAATACCCTTTTGCTACTAGCCTTACCTTGTACCTCTCATCCTCAATCCCTGGTATTCCTGGTTTGATCTTAAAAATCCACTTGCACCCAACCAGCTTCTGCTTGTCTGGTTTGTCGATCAAATCCCATGTCCTAGTTTTCTTATGAGAATCCATCTCTTCTTGTGCAGCCTGTTTCCACAACTTTCTGTTTCTGCTCCTCATTGCCTCAGCATATGATCTTGGTTCATCAACTTCCAAGTCCGCATCAGTAGTTAAAGCGTAGGCCACAAAATTTCAATCCTCATATCTTGATGGAGGTCTCACGTTCCTCCTCCTTTCTCTATCCCGAGCAAGAATATAATCATCCAATGATTGAGTGGTGTCGTCTTCTACCTGTTCATCAGCTTCCTCGGTTGAACATGTTTTGCTTTCTGAGCTTTCTAATGAAGACTCTTCTCCATCATTTTCCTGATCTGACATGTCATTCCTTTCTATCTCAGTAGCAGTAATAGTAGGACCCTTATTCAGATCATCACTGAACGACACTCTTTTCTTGGGCTTCTTCTTTTTCTGAACTTCATCTTGTGCAACTGATTCAACCTGTTCAACTCCTTTGTTCAACGTGTCTTTGTAGGTTTCAATCTCATTGAACACCACATCTCTGCTTGTTCTGCACCTTTCTTCCTCAGGTATCATGTATCCCTTTGTACCAAATGGGTACCCCATGAATACATCCTTTATGGCTCTGGGTTCGGTATTTCCCTCAGTGACATGAACAAACGCTGAACATCCAAACCGCCTTAGATGCTTCATATCTGGATTTGAACATGACCAAACCTGTTCAGGTAACTTGAAGTTAAGTGTTGAATTCGGAGAACTGTTGATCAAGTAGACAGCCGTTGATGCAGCTTCAGCCCAGAAACTTTGATTCAACCCTGTCTCAGCAAGCATACACCTCACCTTGTCCATTATAGTTCGATTCATACTCTCTGACACTCCATTTTGCTGTGGAGTGTAAGTACATGTTCTGTGTCGTTTGATGCCTGCATCATTGCAATAACCATCAAACTCCCGGTTGCAAAATTCCAGTCCATTGTCTGTCCTCAAACACTTGATCTTCCTCTCTGTTTGAGTCTCAACAGCAACCTTCCATTCCTTGAATGTAGCAAATGCATCACTCTTATTCTTTAGAAAATATAGCCATACTTTCTTAGAGTAATCATCAATGAAGGTGATGAAGTACTTGCAGCCTCCCAAACTGTCTGGCGTTGATGGTGAACCCCACATGTCTGAATGCACATAGTCTAGGATTCCTTTTGTAACATGTTTTGCGACTGGGAAGCTTTGTTTATGAGACTTCCCCAGCACACAGTCTTCGCAAAATTTCAACTCATCAACCTCTTTCTCAGGCATGTATCCCTCATTGGCTAAAACTTTCATACTCTTTAGATTCATGTGCCCAAGTCTTGAGTGCCACAGACTTATCCGATCACATTTTTCGTTGGACAAGTTTGCCTCGCCCTTCAATATCGATCCTTGCAAATAATACAAGCCTTGATGATATTTTCCAGAGATCACCTCTTTATCATCCTTGTAGAAGTGAACCATTAAATATTTCCCTTCATACCTGCAACCTGAAGTCTCCAGCAATCCATATGAGATTAGGTTCCGGCTCATTCCTGGCATGTACCTTACACCCGTGAGGACTACAATTGAGCCATCTAGATTTCTTATCCTTATCTTCCCAATTCCTTCGATATTGCTGTAAGTATTATTAGCCATCAGCACCTTTCCTCCTTTGTACTCTTCCAGATCGAACATAAACTCTTTTTCTGGAGTTATGTGAAAAGAACAACCAGAGTCCATGACCCACTCTTCATGTGTGTCTTGAGTGCTCACGGTTAACACTAGAGGCTGTTTCGGTTCCTCTGCAATGTTTTCTGAGTTCTCTGGTTTGTTGTACTTCCGATCAAGACACTCCCTTTTCCAGTGCCCCTCCTTCCCACAAATAAAGCATCCCTTGTTACTCTTAGGTCGAGACTTTGACCTACAAAATATGTTCTTCGATCTTCCCTTTCTATTCCTTCCACTGCCACGGTTTGACCTGCTATCTGATATGCCTCTGTCAACATATAATTCTTCACCTGCGGACCTCGAACCCCTTCCGCTTTCAATAAGTTCTCGTTCCTTTGACCTTGTAGCTCCAGTAACCTCACTGAGACTCAAAGTATCTCTACCATATTTTAGAGTCTCTTTCAACTGATCATACCGAGTGCGATAGTGAGCTCAATAGCAAGATGGCTTGTACCTCCTCAGACACTTCTACTTGTAGATTGTTGAGGTCTGCCACTAGTTTCAAAAAATCATCAACATTCTCGTCGATGCTCTTGGAATCAGACATCTTGAATGTATAGAACCTTAGCTGAAGGTAGATTCTATTCGGCAAAGAAGTCTCCATGTACAACTTGTTCAACGTTGACCACATTGATGTTGTTGTTTCGCAGTGTGTGATCTTACGTAGGAATTTATTACCCACGTTCAACACTATCAAGTCTTTTGCCTTCTCAAATTTCTCGAACTTGACTAGATCTATACTCGGAACTGTCTATGCGATTCCTGCTAGTCCCTTCTGCGGATCTTTCATAGCTGCCTCAAGCTCTTCCTTTGCAGTAGGTGGATCCTTTAGCAGCTTCTCATCATCCAGAATACTCTTCAAACCCAATACCCCGAAGTGTGCCAACATCCTGACCTTCCACAGTGAAAAGTCCCCAGTTCCATCAAACCTGTCCACTTCAATCCGTGAGTTGGACATGATGACCTTCCTCTTAGCTTAGATTAATCACACGCCTTGAACCTGAGAGCTCTGATACCACTTTGTAACGATTTCAGCCTCGTATGATCCAACCTAAGCGACCAACTTGTTACTTGAACCTGTAGCTAATGAACACAAGCAACTTTAACGAGTTCTCGGCCTCTAACCGGTACGCCTCGTGGGAGAACTCTTGCTCCCAAACTCCACTAGATCAATAAAGAGTTACAATAACCAATCACTTATAGAACTGTGATGGTTGAGAAAACACCAAGAAGACACAACTAGTCTCAAGGCTTTTAAGCTAGAACAATATGAGCTCAACTATGTTTTCTATGCTTAAACTAATGTCTTTGTCTTTCTCGTGTAACTTGTGTCTTTATGAAGCTTGATCTCTGGTAGCTGAAGAAGAAGTGGTGTGTTTCTTACTTAAATTAACGCATATAACATATTAGGCTTTAACCTAATGGGCTTCGTCGACTAAGCCCATAGATTGTCCGCGTGTCACTTGTGCAAAACCGGCCCAACACTGAACGGGTCCGATGGGCTTTGACCAAACCTCACACAAAATTTATGTTGTGTTTGATCTCATTGTTTAAATTTGTTGTTGTTTCAGGGAACAAAAGATATCATCATCTGCGTCTAGGAGCATTAGATTCACGAATGTTTCGATGGTGGTAATGGCTTTGGTGGTGATGATGCTTCTGCGGTGAAATGTAACAAGAGGGTTTGTTCGTTTCTAGGGTTTTGTTGATATCGAACTAGAGACTGATTCTTCTTCTTTACGTTAACATAGTTCTTTCTATTGATGAGGGTTATTGGATTTCTCTGACTTGTTTGTTTTTATTCTATCTGTTGTTTTATTCTTTTTTATTCTGACTATTTTAGAAGAACAAAATTATTCATTAAAATTGTTCTTAACGTTCGTTATTATATGTTTTTTTCATATTGAGTTTTGTCTATGGTTTTGCATCTCCAATCACTACGTTTAGACGAAATAGGGGTTGACTGGTTTTTCCGCTACTACCTGCAAACGCAGTTTTTGCGGTTGGTAGCGGTTGTTGGCGTTTTGTAACAATCATAGAAAACAGTATAAATCGCTTCAAATCGCTTCAAATCGTTTCAAACCGCTATAAACCTCAAAAATTTAAAAGCTGGTTCCAGCTAGCGTTTGCGGTTGCGGGAGGGTAAATTTTTTTAAAAAAATTATATAAATAAAAAAATAAAAATAATCAATTAAAATTTTAATTATAAATAATAAAAGTACCAAAATATATACATTATATTGTAATTTATATTATAAAACTTTGAAGAAAAATATTTCTATAGTTTTAAAATAATTTAATAGTATAATTTTATAAATAGAATTTTTATATTTATTATAATAATATGATTTTAATATTATTATAATTATATAAAATATAAATATTGTTAATTTATTATCTAACCACTGCTGCATTTAGAAGTTAACCAGTCATAAATATCCCGCAAACGCAATAATTTTTAACCGCTTTACCAGTCGTTCAAATCTCTTAATAACACATAAAACCGCAACCGCCTGCATCCATAAACGCCCGCAATCGCAAATGCAACCGCTGCGGTTACACCAGTCAGCCCGTTATTCGATTTTTCTAAAAGGCTTAGACGCAGATGAGAAATAATGAATAGTAAGCGTTTAAATATTTTTGGCCGTTTAAGGGGTTGACTGGTTTTCTCTCTGTCACCCGCAAACGCAGCTTTTGCGGTTGGTAACAGTTTGTTGGCGTTTTGTAACAATCATAGAAAACACTATAAATCACTTCAAATCGATTCAAACCGCTATAAACCTCTAAAATTCAAAAGCTGGTTCCAACTAGCGTTTGCGGTTGCGGGCGGTTGCGAGAGGGTAATTTTTTTTCAAAAAAATTATATAAAAAAAATAATCAATTAAATTTTAATTTTAAAAATAATAAAAATACCAAAATATATACATTATATTGTAATTTATATTATAAAACTTTGAAGAAACGTATTTCTATAGTTTTAAAATAATTTAATAGTATAATTTTATAAACAAAATTTTATTATTATAATAATATGATTTTTAATACTATTATAATTATATAAAAATAAATATTGTTAATTTATTATGTAACCACTGCTGCATTTAGTAGTTGACCAGTCATAATATCGCGCAAAACGCAACAATTTTTAACCGTTTTACCAGTCGTCTAAATCTCTTAATAACGCATAAAACCGCAATTGTACGCATCCGCAACGCCCGCAATCGCAAACGCAACCGCTACTGTTACACTAGTCAGCCCCTTAAGTCACTTTTTTTTGTAAACGCTGCTAGTTATATTGATAAATTTAATGAAGGAAATGCATTTGGAAGATATTTATTGATAATAAAAATAAAAGAAAATGGAAAAGAGCATTTATGAGGTCCCAAGATGATGATGAAGAGTGAGGTGGAAAGAATACAGATTTTATTGTTTGGATGGATTTCAGCTTTTGTCTCTCTGACAATTCCAGCTGGCCCTTTCTCTATTTCGGTTTCCTTTTCTATCTTTGTCCTTATTTTTCTATTTTGCACTGTGACAATTTTCTTTATCACAAATTTCTGGTTATTTTTAGTAAATGACAGAAAAAACATGCAAACCAATATAATTTGGCAAGCTGTGATTCTAAATGACAAGGCTAAAAGTGAATTTTGACAAAAAAAAAAGTTTTTTAAGTTTTGATAGAAAAATATATTTTTTACGAATTTAGTAGAAAAATGTGTTTTGTCAGTTTTGGCGGGAAAGAATATTTTTACGAGTTTAACGAAAAATAGCATTTTTTGCAGTTTTGACGGGAAAGTGTATTTTTGGGATTTTGGTAGAAAATTTCATTTTAGCGGAAAAATGTATTTTTGGCGTTAAAATGCGGTTTGGTGGGATAGTGTGTCTTTTTTTTGGTTTTAGCGGAAATGTGTGCTTTTGCGATTTTTGCGGAAAAATGAGTTTTGCGGTTTTGGGTGGAAAGTGTGTTTTAGCGGGAAATGCATTTTAGTGGAAAAATGGGTTTTGACTTTTGGCGAAAAAGTGCGTTGTGGCAGGAAAAATGTATTTTTGTGGTTTTATCATAAATGTGCATTTTTTTTACGTGAAAGTGTATTTTTGTGGTTTTGGTGGAAAAGTACGTTTTTGCGGCTTTGGCGAGAAATGCGTAGCAAAAAAATGTGTTTTTGTGGTTTTAGCGGAAAAATGTATCTGTGCGGTTTTGGCGGATAAGTGTGTTTCAGCAGGAAAATGTGTTTTTGCAGTTTTGGCTGGAAAGTACGTTTTGACGGAAAATGTGTTTTAGCGGGAAAACTACATTTTGTAGTTTTGGTGGAAAAGTGTGTTTTTGTGATTTTGGTGAATAAGTGTATTTTTGTGGTTTTGGTATAAAAATGTGTATTGTGGTTTTGGCAGAAAAGTGTGTGTTTGTGGTTTTCGCAAAAAAAAATATTTTTAACGATTTTGGTGGAAAAGTTTTTTTTTACAGTTTTGATGGAAAAAAATAATTATAATAAACATATGAAACAAAAAATGTAGTTTCATAGTATTAAATTTTAAAAAAAATCATTTTAAAGTAAAAAATCATTTTTGTCATTTATTATTTTGGACTGAACTAGATGCATTAAGATGTACTATGAAAATTCACCCTCATTTGGATGAGAATTTGAAATAATTTTCAAAAAATTTAGTTGGATAATCCATTTGGATGTTGCATTTTAATGCATTAAACAAATATTTATTTACATCTTCACCCAGATGGATCACCTGGATGAGCAAACGAACAACGGTTTATTTAATTTTCTGATTTTCATTTTAATTTTTATTTATTTTATTTTTAAATAATTATTTTTTAAAAAGCGACATATCTTCATATTTACATGTACAACAGGTTAGTTTTTTTACTTGATGAATAAGTAAACTAGGTTTAAGATTTTTTGTGATACAAATATCATTTTGAATGTTTAAAGTGCTAGCAGAAAAAATTCAAAGTTTAAAATGTCACTACGTACCATTTTAAGATTTTTATGCAATTTTCCCCTAAAGTTTGTTGTAATATGAAAATGCATTAAACCATAGTAATTTGGCTGTGGTATATATAATTGTAATTTGGGCTTAATACAAAAACATTCCTACTCGAATGTACACATAATAAAAAGAAAAAATTACACCTATAGTCACATTCCTACTTCTTAATATCACTAAAAGACACATTCTGGTTGCAACACACATTTAATAAGTTGATTGTCTTTTTTGCCCTTAAACAAAACCCTCTCTCTCTCGTCACTATATTTCACTCTATTGTTATTTTTTTCTTTACCCTCCTAGATATTTTCTTCATCATAAAACAAAAGTTTTCCATTAAAAAAAATTCTGATCTTTTTTTTTTCCCGATCTTCAGAAATTGCATACTTTAATCTCATCTAAAGATATGTTTTTTAGTGTGGGATAGATCTTGTATGAATATGGATTTGTGGAACTGGCCTTGTCTGGCAGAGAACAAGAACTTTATCTTGTATAGCAGATCAAGAGATGAGACCTTTCGCGAGTTGGAGCCGGATCTTAATGGTGGTGGTGGCTGCGTGGAGGTGATCGTGTAACTGTGAAAATGGGGATAGTGGTTGTGCGAGGTGATGGTGAAACATAACTAGAACGAGGTTCAGTTCTATTGAAGCGGTGACGGTGGAGGCGGTGGTGGATGTGGAGGTGGTGGTTGTGAGGACGCGATGGTGGTTATGGAGGAGATGGCGGTGAATACGGAGGTGAAAGACGCATGTGCGGATATAGTGGTAGTGGAGATAGCTACTTGAGAGAGGAGGTGGTGATCGTGGTGGTGGTGGATACAGAGGAGGTGGAAGACGTAAGGGCGGGGGATACAGAGGCGGTGAAGGTGAAGGATACGAAGGAAGTTGTGGTGTTGGTGCTATGTAATTAGATTTAAGTTTGACATTGTTATGACTGTTTTGTTTGTTGTAAGAAATGTTGTAATGTATGATTGTGTCTCTCTGTCTCTCTTTCTTTGTGTCTGTGTGTTTGAATCTGATTTGTTTTTTTATTGGTAATAAAAGTTGGATGAGGAAGAGGAGGTTTATGGAGGAGACGAAATTCATGGCGGTGAAGATAGAGGATGACGACGGAGACGGAGAAGACAAAGGAAAAGGACCATGACAGTGAAGATTGAGGACGATGGTGGTGAAAATATAGGACTGAGTCCACAACTCTGCAAACACTCAATGAATCCAGAGCTCGAGGAAGCTCTCGAAGAAGTAGCAGAAGATGGGTACTCGTCAAATCTCAAGACTTTGAGTTTCTACTTCGTTACTGCGCCTCAGTGACTAGACCGGGTTTTCATGTCGCTGTTCCACCTCATCTCTGTCAGCCACCACCACCAAACAACCATCCACATCTCTCTGCACACAACACTCAATTCTCGTGTCCACTTGATCCTTATCCACATTTTTTTTATCCACGTCCACAAACACACATGTTTAATAAATCATAATGTGAATTTTTTAAATAAACACTAAAATATATGTATATGGATATCAAAATAATAAGAAAAGAAAATAGATTTTTTATATAGTTATTAAACATTCATTTACATATTAAAAATTGAAATAATCATGAATTAAATATGATGGGATAAAAAAATACAAATTACCCTAGCCTTACAATCTCTTGTTATTTAAAATAATTTTTTATAAAGCTACCATAATAACTTCTAAAGAAACGAGTAACTAAAAGTTGTCTAACTAAACAAGAAAAACACAACAGAACAACATGTCTCTTTTCGTTGGCTAGAAGGGCATTATCGTCCAAAACACTCATTGAATTCCGTAAAAGTGTTCCACAAGTAGATTGTGTCTCACAATGTAAAGAAACACAATAAAGTGTCCTATGATGTAATGCACTCTAATAAAAATGACGAAACCAATCATATACGATAACCGAACTGACTAAATATTCTTCTAATATACATTTTATTACTTGTTTTAGTACTTGTTATTTATTCTAAAATATGTATTATAGATACATGTTACCCATTGGAATACTTATTTTACTACTTACATTGTATTAAAATGAAAAAGAATATTATTTTTAGGTATTTGATGTAATACATACTTATTTCAAATGAGTTATGTACATAAATTAAATCAAATTATTTGAACGGACTAAATAGAGTAACAAATATATGAAAATTAAAGTATTTATTCTGATACTAAAAGTACTTATGCATTTAGTTTTAAAGTTTAAAACCTAAATAAACAAGTGTCAAATATTACCAAGTAACTTGCAAATATCAAAAATAAAAGAAAGTACTTGATTAACTAAGTACTTGATCAGATCAATTTACAAGTACACGCCAAAATTTTTAATACTTACATAAGGCAGGTCAAGTAACGGGTATGGCAAATAAACAAGTACCGAACTTGCTCCCAAGCCTAAACTAACCTAAAGAACCAAACATCTATCTTATTAAAGTAGAAGTATTTTAGGATTTTGTTTGGAAACATGGATAGTGAGGATTGTTTGGATACATGGATAGCAGTATTAAAAATAATTTCTTTTATTTACAAACTTAGCCTTTAGATTTACAATAAATTAAGTATTTTATTTTTATACTAAAAACAAATCAAATCAAACTAATTTTAGTTGACTTTGGTTAAAGTTTTCTTAGGTCCAAACACACTAAACTAAATCCGAAATTAAACCAAGATGCCTACCCTTATTTCGTATATTTTCGACAACAATTGGTAGTTTTAGAAAATTGTATGAAGTGCACGAATAGTTCCCTATTAAAAGTGGTAATTGTACAATAACTAGAACTATTGCTATAAAGTATCATCTGCAAAACCGATACGGATAACCCTCGTTATCAAAAATATAGAGTATCGTCTGCATCCTTTTTTCTCAAATTGGATTATATTAGAACAACAAGGTGGAATACAAAGTATAATTCATAAACTGAAGGAAAAGAAGATATCCTCAACAACTAAATCCCATAAAAAGAGAAACTAAGGAGGCTTATTGAACTAAGTATTTAAGAAAATTCAAGATTTGAGTAAATCCAAAAAAATCTGAAATTTGAGTAAATCTTAAAAAGATTTGTTACAAATTTTATGTGGTTTTGAAGAAATTTCAGAGTTTTAAAAAAAAATTTAAATTTAAATATTTATTTTAAATCATTTTCTTATTTTTAAAAAATTATTATAATTTAATATTAATATCTTTTTATGAAATATATAAAATTATTAAAAATTTAAAAGTTAATTTTTAAATAATTTATATTTCATTTCAAACAATTTGATTTTCAATTTAAAAATGCCAAGAAATATTTTATATTTAATAAAAAAGGTTTCAAATACCATCATATGAGGTGATATTTCAATTGTTGTTTTTACAATAGAAAATATCATTCAAACCCCATCAAATCTCATTTGATGGGTTTTGTTGACAAAATCTATATTTTCCAATAAGCTAGAATTTGGAAGAACTTATACAAATAACTAATTCAATAAGCTTGAATCTCACATGAAATTTATAAATGCTACATACAATAAGATGAGATTTGAGAAAAAAATAAAATCCTCTCAAATCCTAAATCCAATAAGACCCCCTAAATCCCATAAGAAAGGAAAGTAAAGCCCACCCACAGGGCACATAAGAAACCAGAACAAGTTGAAATTCAAAACTTAAATCTCCAAGTTACTGAAAGTTCAAGAGAGGGGAAGGAGATAGAAACCATGAAACTTAGTACCACCGGAAGCTTACTAGGAGACAACCAGACGAAATGAGGATGGGCATCCAATGAGTACTTGAAATGCTTGACAACCAAACCAAAGGACAGAAACATGCCTATCCGCCAAACCACACAACAAATGAGGAACAACACACCTCATATCAGAACTTTTCACCGGAGAGAAGGTAATAGAAAACCAAGGATCCTCGAGACGCTTCACCGTTGCATAAAAAAAGCTCAAAGAAACATACCACTCCACATCAAACCAGAACCAGTTATAGAAAGCCACAATCTGAATGCGCCAACTGAAGAACCAACACATGAGACGTGAAACCAATCTCAAGATATAGGCACTTCAAAGCGCACATAGAAACCAGGAGCAGACGTAGAAGAATATTGAGACGGGGGCACATGGTATTTTCTCATCATGTTTAATTTTTGAATTGAGAACATTACACAAAACTATTGTAAATTAGTGAATGAAAATAAAAAAGAGATGGGGGCACGTGCCCCCGTAAGTGTCAACGTGCATCCGCCACTGCTCTTTAGTTTAGACTAGGGTTTGTATGGTTTCATGTCCTTTTGGGTGAGGTCTCTGTTAGGAAATATGGGTCAAATTTTGCGGGAATACAAAATTTGCGGGAGCGGGAAGACACACACAAAATTGTTAACGGAGTTCGGCCAATTGTGCCTACTTCTCTGGACCTGCTACAGATCTTTTATTATCACCCGGGAAAATTTTACAAAGCTCTCAACTCACACCCGATCCCAAATACACTCAAGAAATTAAGAGTAATTTCTTATAAAAAAAGAATTTTTTTCTCTCTCCCTTACGGGTCTTCTTCTTCCTCTTTTCTTGTTCTCTCTCTTTTGCTTTGCAATTTTGGGATGCCTTACTTCTTCACCTTCGTTGGCTATTTATAGAGGAAGTAGGAAGTGTGAACAGCCACAATTATTGACAAGCATGCACCTCTTTCTTTGACTTTTGCTTCACTTCTCTCACCGTCCAACTCCACCGTCCTGTAAAAAAACGTGTTGTAACTAACAATCTCCCACTTGAAGACTGATTTCAATCTGTCTTCACACCTTGATCAATGTAGCAGGTCATCTCAGCTTGTTACTCCAACAAGTCAACTGAGGTTGCACACAACCTCAGCTTCTCACACGGCACGACCTTCGTTAGCATGTCTGCCGGGTTCTTACTTCCTGGGATCTTCTCAAGCACCAACATTTCATCTTCTAACGCTGATCTGATGAAATGATACCGACGATGTATCTGCTTCGTTCGAGCATGGTAAACCGGATTATTTGCCAAATCGATGACACTCTTACTATCACAGTATAAAACACTTTCCCCTTGGTCATGGTCTAGCTCTTGTAGAAAAGACTGTAACCACATCATCTCTTTTGTTGCCTCTGTTACCGCAACATACTCAGGTTCACAGCTTGATAGAGATACAATTTTCTTCAACTTTGAAACCCAATAAATTGCAGTACCACCAAAAGTGTAGACATACCCGGTTGTGCTCTTCGTGCTATCAATGTCTCTTCCATTGTCAGCATCAACATATCCCTGCAATCCCATCTCAGACTTTGTGAAACATAACGACAAGCTTGGATTCCCTTTCAGGTATCTGAAAATCCACTTCACGACTTCCCAATGTTCTTTTCCTGGATTGCTCATGCTCCTTGCACGCTCATTCAAGGTTCGGTTCATCTTTTCCGCTATTCCATTCTGTTGAGACGTTCCAAGAAATATTCTTCTCCATCTTGATTCCACTATCAGCGCAATATCTCTTGAACTTGTCGCTAATATACTCTCCACCATTATCAGACCTTAGACACTTCAACTTGAGATTCGTCTCAATCTTAACCATGGCTTTCCATTTCTTGAAAACCGAGAACACATCAAACTTGTTCTTCATGAAGTAAACCCACACCTTCCTTGTGGAGTCGTCAATAAAGGTCACATAGTAGTACGAACCTCCCAGCGATGCAACAGGAGTGGGTCCCCACACGTCAGTCTGCACCAGCTCTAGCTTCTCAGATTTTGGCTCTCTTCCTCCTTTAGAGAAACTAACCCGTTTTTGTTTCCCAAGGATGCAACTTTCACACATCTGATGATCCACCGTCTTCAGATCCGGAAGAGCACCATTTTCCACCATGAGTTTCATCTCACTCATGTGCCCCAACCTACAATGCCACAACTTGGTTTGTTTGGCATTCTCGACAACATCAACAGTGTCTTGATAACTCATTGTCATATAAAGAGTGCCTCTTTTATGACCTTTATCCACCACCATGGAACCTTTCTTGACTCTCCAGGTTCCACCACCAAAATTAACATTGTGCCCCGTATCATCAAGTTGACCTACTGAGATCAGATTTCGCATCAACTTTGGCACATGCCTAACCTTCGGAATCTTCCACACGCGTCCATCTGACATCTTCAGGTTGATATCTCCAATACCAACAATGTCCAAAGGTAACCCATCAGCAAGATATACCTTTCCGTAATTTCCCGCAACATAATTCTCCATAATGTTGTGGTGTGGTGTTGTGTGGAACGATGCTCCTGAGTCAAGCACCCATGAATCTGGGTTATCAACATAGGTGATTGACGCTTTGATGTTATTTGTAGCTGCTTCACGAGCTTCACTTTTCATCGGTGAATCAACAGACACTACCAATGCATCAGCAATTTCACGTGTCACTGCATTGGCTCCGCCTCTCTTGTTGTCTTCCTTCTTCGGTGGTGCGCGGCAATTCTTCTTAATGTGGCCTGTCTTTCCACAGTTCCAACATTCCGCAGGCTGTCTGTATTTGGACTGGCTCCGTCCATACCTTGACTTCGATCTACCATTACTCTGATTATTTCTTTCTAGGTTTCTCCCTCTGTTTTCCACGTTGAAAGCAGAGCTTGTTGATGTCTCGCCAAAGTCTATCCTACGAACTTCCTCAGCAAGGATACGATCTCTAACATCATTAAATTTAAGCTTCTGGGTACCGAAAGAATTACTAACCGATGCTCGCATTGGCTCCCAACTATTTGGCAGAGATGCTAACAGAATCAGTGCTCGCACTTCGTCATCAAACTCGATTTCAACCGAAGACAGTTGGTTGAAAATCATATTGAACTCGTTAACATGTGCGGCAACCAGGCCACCTTCTTCCATCTTTAAATGAAATAGCTTCTTCATGAGAAACACCTTATTATTCGCCGAAGGTTTCTCATACATATCCGAGAAAACTTTCATGAGCCCTTCCGTGGTCTTCTCCTTCGCAACGTTGTGAGCAACGTTTTTCGACAGTGTTAACCTTATAACACCCAGAACTTGTCTGTCAAGGAGCTCCCACTCATCCTGATCCATCTTCTCAGGCTTCTTGCTCAGCGGTTGATGAAGCTTCTTTCTGTACAGATAATCTTCAATTTGCATTCTCCAAAATGCATAATCTGTACCGTCAAATTTCTCGATACTATGCGCCGAACCGCCTTCGCCTCCCATCGTTTCTGGAACCACCGTGTATTAAAACACCTCTGTCGACGAACCAATGTTACCGACAAAATTTACTATTCACGAAATCACTATTCATGTGAATAGTAACCCGAGAAAAAATGACTGATCACCGTAACTTAAGCTCTGATACCAGTTTTTAGGAAATATGGGTCAAATTTTGCGGGAATACAGAATTTGCGGGAGCGGGAAGACACACACAAAATTGTTAACGGAGTTCGGCCAATTGTGCCTACGTCTCCGGACCTGCTACAAATCTTTTATTATCACCCGGGAAAATTTTACAAAGCTCTCAACTCAAACCCGATCCCAAATACACTCAAGAAATTATTCTTAATTTCTTATAAAAAAATATTTTTTTTCTCTCTCCCTTACGGGTCTTCTTCTTCCTCTTTTCTTGTTCTCTCTCTTTTGCTCTGCAATTTTGGGATGTCTTACTTCTTCACCTTCGTTGGCTATTTATAGAGGAAGTAGGAAGTGTGAACAACCACAATTATTGACAAGCATGGACCTCTTTCTTTGACTTTTGCTTCATTTCTCTGACCGTCCAACTCCACCGTCCCGTAAAAAAACGTGTTGTAACTAACAGTCTCCTGCTCGGTCTTGTGATTTCTAATCCGGCTCTATCTCCAGTTTTGTCGCTTACCGTGGGTTGAGGCTTATCACTGACTTAGTTGACAGTTTTCCTAGGCATCATTCGAGATTGAGATCTTGCGTTGTTAATTTTGTAGGGTCTTGGAGTCTTTTGGGGTTGATTTAGTGCTTGTGTCCCTTTAGTATTTGACGACTGGATAAGTTGTTGTAGAGGAGACTTTTGTGGTGGTAACAGGTGCTTAATGGTTCTAATTTTCGTTGCTCCCCTTTGTGTTTTTTCTAGACTGTGTTATGTTCTTGGAGTGTGGTTCCAGCTCTCTTGCTTGCTTCAGGTGAAGTTTCGGTTTAGAGAGTTGGGTTCATTGATGAGTCTGGCGCCATATGTCAAGTCGAGGACCTGTTAACGGTGCGGTGTAGCTGCTGGGGGCAAGTGAAGGTGCTTTCGCTAACATCGTCTCTGGACTTTCTTCAACTCTAGTTCTTTTGATGCTCATCGTTTCTGCATAGAGTTTAGTTCTCGGTGAGTCGTTATGTCGACTGGCTATTTCTATCAGTGGCGGATGCACGTTGACACTTACGGGGCACGTGCCCCCATCTCTTTTTTATTTTCCTTCACTAATTTACAATAGTTTTGTGTAATGTTCTCAATCCAAAAATTAAACATGATGAGAAAATACCATGTGCCCCGTCTCAATATTCTTCTACGTCCGCCCCTGCTAAAGAGGAGGAGGTCCTCCCTCCCGTAGCGGCGGTGAGGAGCACGGCCCACCACGGAGGGAGATCGGAGGCTATGGAGTATCATCTGCTTTGATGTTATTGTTATATTATTAGAGACATTGGATTTTAATTAGTTGTCATGTCACATGTGGATATTAGATTTGTTAAGCTGGTTAGAGAAACGGATGTGATATTATGGGTTTGAGGATTTGATAGTTATGTTTAAAGATAGATCTTTATTCCCTTTGTTGGCAGGTTAGGTACATCAGAATAAAATTAATCATATGAGCATTTATTTTTAGTTATCTGGTTATATAATATCTCTATTTATGTCTTCATTTTGATCAAGCTCTCCGGAATATGACTGGCCTGATTTTGTCTGCATGAATCATATTATTCTGACACATATTAGTATAAACAGCAATACTGAAACTGTTTATAAAAAAATGTTTATTACTGAGACTTGAATACACATACCATCTCCATATTAATATCTACAGGGAAACTATTTGATCGATATAGTTTTCAAAATATAAGAAATTGTAAAATATATAATACATGCAATCTTCTCTATTAAAAGAGAAGTACATTTTTATTTACCATAAAAAAGTCATACTTGTCTATTTCAGCAATTACATCTATTTGATTGTTACATTAATCTATTAAAAATAAAATATTTTAAATATTCTTAATAATTATTAGGATATTAATAATAATTAGTTATAATAAAATCTTTTGTAAAAAACTAATAAGATCTTACTAAGATTTTTAAATATTTTTAAATGAATTTATTCATTAGTTTAGTAATTAGTAATATAATATTATTATAAATATAAACATAATAAGATTTTATTATAGAAGAAAATTTTATGCTATTTTTAGAGATTTTATAAATATAATCTATATATTATATTAAATTGGAATTAATATATGAATGAAATATGAAAAATTATTGAATTAATACATTAACATATTTTTCAAAATTTACAATTTATAAAATGAAAAATTATCCGCACGGATGTGCGAATCAAAATGTAGTGATGCATTAATGTTCTAGCAAAAATGGTTAAAGCAGTCACTAGAAGATCCGAATGTTAATTTGATTCAGAATTCATGCATGATGCATTTAGAAAAGATGAATTTACCACTCAAGTCAAAGACTTAAAAATCCAGGGGTCTGCAAACGCATTGGATAAAAATATAGATTTTTCTGATGATAGTCTAGTTCTAAAGAATTATAAGTGGATACTCGTACAAAATCATATAGAATTACAAAAGCGATTTTAAAAACATTTTAGGAAGTTGATAATGTTAAAGCATATATATATATACACATATATATATGTTCAATATTAAATTATATAGATTAACAAATTCAATGCATTGACTTCATGAATCACAACTAAACTATACTACATTTGTTTTAAAATAATGCATATTTCAACTTTTTACACATATTAATAAAAAAAATTAAATCTTATTTATAACTACATAATTTGTGATTGATTTTTCTATAATTTCAAACCAATAAAAATTCAATAAGTGTAATTAAATTTTTGTTGTTTATGCAATTAACCACTATTGATTGATAAAACATGCATAAAATGTACTTTAAAAAAAAATTCTAAATCATGTAATTTATGAAAAGGAGGGAGTATGATTTAAAATCAAAAACCAGAATCAGTGTACTCATTTTTTATCAAGTTAACTACCTCAGATTCTGTATATTAAAGAAAGACCAAAAATAAAAAAATTGGAATAATTCTACAACTAAAAAATTAATCCTAACATCTTTAAAATATTTAATATAGATTTTCTAATCAGGCAGTTTATAAATAAAATTCAAAATAACCATGCAAATATAAAATTTACTTGTAGTTCTAGTGTCTCTCATATGATTTTGTATTTGTATTTCAATATTAGTTCTATAGTTTATAAGAAAATAAGAAATATAATATAATGTATATTATAACTACAATTTTCTATTTATCAGGACAATGTGTTTGTAAAATAAAGATACTAGCTTTTAAAATTTAAATAAAAAAGAAGAAATAAGTTCTTAAAATAGTTTTCGAAATGTTAAGAAATTTTTTTTGAAAGTTAAAATTTTCAGTTTTAAGTGCATGACAATATTATAATTTAGAAGCGGAAAATAGATGTTCAATGAATCTTGTATACTATCTAAATGTTTGTGGAAGAATCAAAGATTATATGATGCAAAGTTTATTGAAGGTTCCAAGTATTGAAAGAAGAGTTGTTCGTTGTGTTCGTCTGTTACAGAGAGACTCTGTCAATCGATGTTTTCGTACATGTAAAAGCGTCCATCCAGCTAAGTGTTTCGTGGAGAACTTCATTATGGAATCATTATTTATGTAATATCGCTATGTTGCAAGTAGTTAATCATAAATAAAATTATAGATTATGTGATAATGTATCGATGGTTTACCCGTGTTAAAAAAGTACTATCTAAAAGCTATTGAAATAATGGATGTTCTTTTTGTTCCATTTTTAGGACATATGTTGGATTCCCAGAACTTCAAGCCAAGTGTAAGCCAAGTGTTAAAGTTCTTACAAGAATTTTATCGTCCTTTCATATTGGATTCTGTTATGATGTATGTGTGAACAGGATTCAAATTTCTATAGAATATTAAATTTACATAGCATCAGAAGATAAGAACAAGTGACAAACGTATATGCATGTTTCAATATTAGGTAAACACAAGTACATAATATTGTTAGTTTCTATCTTTCCCTTCCATAAAGGTTCGGAATTTCTTTCTTCTTTTCCCAACTAAATTAACACGTTTTCAATTGTTCTACTAAAGTGTATCGTGGCAACTGGGGTATATCTTTTTCTTTTGAAATAGTGGATGAAGAAAGGGAAATTGCATCCTATAGCCATCAAAAATATTATAATTCACCACATAACCAAAAGCCCTACAATTCACATATACTACATGTATTTTCTATATAATTCCTTTTTTGGCATCTCACTCAACCGGTGCAACTTACAGATAAAAAAATTAATTAATAATTACACAAGGTTGAAAAAGTTACGCGTAGTCCTCGTTAATCAAATAACTTCCCTAGTAACTTCTTCTTTGTAACTTTCCAAGAAGGTGAAAAGTTGAGGCCAATATTCGCCACCGTGAAATTCATTCTGCTACCAAGGCTTAGATTTCCTTTACATCACCGGTTCAAATTGGGGAAGGTGGTTGGTTTCATTAAGGGAGACTGCGATCGATAGCTTCTTTAGGAAAATTTGCCAAGAGAAGAAGATAATTTTTGAAAGCTCTGTTGGTGATGAAAAAGAGAGACGGCATCCTGAGTGAATGATTGACGGTGCGGAGCGGTAAATATGTGGCCGTGTCATATAAAGAAGAGATGATGACTCGTCTACTTTATATGATGGTGAAGAATCATGATTGTGGACCAGTAAATGTGCATCATCATGTCTACAAAAGATGAGGAGGTGGAGAAGATGAAGTCGTTGACTATACTATGTATAGACTCTCTATACTATTTTATAGATGGTCCATACTATGTATCAGTTACTATTTACTTACTAAAATTTGATCAAAGAAAATGATCATTTGTTGTATTTTACATTATACATAAGATGAATAACATGTATGGCACCGTATCTAAGATCCCACTAACAGTGATGCAACAAACATAGAAGCATATACGCATAAAGTGGAATTAACTGGTGTTACTATTCCACTGACAGATTTTTGTTCTATTCTACATCGACATATTATGTAATGTGATATATTCTATTAGTATACTATTTTATCATGTTCTATTTCATTTGACGGTTACTAAAAGTGTTATATTTTGTTTAGAAATATAGTTGTAATTTTTCTCAAGTTCTAACTATCGTTATATGTTTTTGAGCCTATAACAATCGTATTATTATCTATATTGTATAGTTTAATATTACATAATATAATTCAATATTTGATAATATTATGTACTTTTCAGATTTTGATATTTGGGTTTAGGGTTTATATTTGGATTATAGTTTAGTGATTAGAGTTTATGGTTTAGTATTTAGAAAGTGAGGGGATATGGTTTGATTCAGCATTAACTTTTTTCATGCAATCATAGACATTTCACAATCTTACCAATATGTACTATGTTATTTATTTTGTTCCATTCTATTTGGGTTTAATGTTTATATTTGGGTTTAAAGTTTATATTTGGGTTAGGGTTTAGTGATTAGAGTTTAGGGTCTAGTATTTAGAATGTGGGAGGTTGTGGTAAACATTAACTTCTTCCATGCAATCATATAAATTTCATAATTTCACCAATATATATTATATTATTTATTTTATTCCATTCTATTTGGGTTTAGGGTTTATATTTAGGTTTATGGTTTATATTTATGTTTATGGTTTACTAATTAGAGTTTAGGGTTTAGTATTTAGAGGTTGAGATGAAATTGAGATAAAGTTTAGTATCTAGGGATTGAGGTTGAGATATGTTTAATATTTAGAGGTTATAGGTGAGGTTATAATTCTATACTACTTCAGTGATATGGAATAACACTCGGTACATATGCATCTTCTCAGCATTAATTTCTTCACGTTATTCACTTTTTTTGTTGTCTTCTTATTCCTTCTTATCAGAATAGAGTGACCGAAATACACAACATATTGAAAATGATTCTATTTTTGGCCACTGAAAACAGTAATCTCGTATGACGTGACCCTGTTCTCTTTCATAAGTTATAAACAAGAAACATAAATCATGGACCAGATAATTTGGTGTCGACGTCATCGCTTTATCTTTTGTCACCGGTAACTTGTTTCAAGAAGGGGTATAACCGGACGAGTTTGACGTTAAATGTTAATTGATGAATTACGTCAAAATCAATGCTATTCCCTTAATTACACTTGAGATTTTAGTCATTTGGCAAATTTTCCCATGAAGAAAAGAGAAGAAAATATGGAAGTGTGACGAAAAAACAAAAAAGATATAGAACGTGTGTGGTTTTAAGTTAGGCCTTGACCATTCATTGTTCTCTACGCATTGTAGTACGCTTTCCACAAGTAATAGATATACAACGAACGTTTCACGTTCTCGTTTTTAAAAGTTCTTTTTTTTGGTTGACAATAAAGAGAATGAACTTTAAGCATGATCATAAGAATCTAATGAGTGAGCTTAAAATTGTGAGTATGGCCAAGTAAACTTCTTTGGGTTAGCAAGAAAGAGAAGAGTTATCTAAATCAGTTGTCTATAATGTTAACTGGCACACCTATGCATCGACAAGTTATAGTGTATGTGGCTTAATACATTAACTATGGTTGCTATTTTGAGTTATGAGTTAATGTTGTAGCGTATTTTTGAGAAAAGTTGGTTTGTTTTTATATTATTAAATATATTTCAAAGTTAGACCTTTTATTCAGGTATTTAAACATGTCATATTGAATGGGTTCATATACTACATATGAACCTAGTAATTTCGTACTAGAGGAGGATTGATCTATGACTTAGACTATTAGGGTAATTTTTTATTCAATCAAAACTATTATACCATCACTATGTAGTTCGTTCATTCTATTTTTTTGCAAGAATTATTTTATAAGAGAGTGGTACTGATATTAAGAATGAAAAAGATAAATTATATATGTATTGAGTTCAACAAAAAAATAATTATCAGTACATGACTTTGATTTAGACATGCAATCACAGTATTATTATATATGTATGAGTTCATCAAATAAATAATTATGAGCTCATCAACATTTTTTTATTTTGCCAAGTCATGTCAACACCAAGACGCATTCAAGATCTTCTAGAGAAGAAAAGAGTACGCATAAAAAAACACTAACCCAATTTTCTAGGTTAGTTTTTTTTTTTTTTTTTGGAGAAAGGGTTAATGGCTGATTAGTTAACAGGACAACCGAAATATTATTTGTGATGCAACTAACTTCCTTTTTTTGCACCAAAAAAATGATTAATCTCTTTGCTGAAAACCTAAATATTATAAATAATCATTCCATAGCAGAATTGAATCTAAGTGATGGTAGTTATAACCGCAATCCCTCTACAAAACTCAACGTTGGTTGAAGCAACTAGGAGTGGGCACAAATCAAATATCTTCAAATTTTCAATATTTGTGATTTGCTTCGTATCTTACAAATATCTGATTTTCCGATTTGCTTTGCTTCGGATAAATACGGATATTCAGTTTTCCGGATATTCGAATTATTTTTGAAATATTTGTAAATATTTACGGATATTTATGGATAACTCATTTACTTTGTTTGATACAAGTAAATTAAGAAAAAAATATAAAATTTGTTTTCAAAAAATATTTTTACATAATATAAAATGAAAAAATAAAAATTGATGAAACTCTATGTTCCATAAATTTCTAAAATTAATTAAATTTTCTTATAAACACACAATTTTTTTGAACATTTTCATTTTTATAAATATTTTATATGTAAATTCAAAATAAAATTAATAAAATGATATGTTAAAATAATAATTTTATAAAATTATATATATAAAAATTTATATTTATTTATAGATATACATCTATTTTATAATGTCGGATCGGTTCAGATATTTGGCTCTAAATGTTTTAGTATTTGTAGTTTGATTCGTTTCTAACAAATATTTATTTCTAGTATTTGCTTTGATTCGAAGATTTACGAATATCGAATCGAATAACGAATCGAATCAAATTTAACGTATAAAATGCCCAGCCCCTTGCAATTAATTTTCCATTATAAGAAAATGGATGGCATCAATTTTGACAAAAAAAATTGCGAATGTATTTACAAACAAATGCATGTTTTGCAGTATCTTCTAGGAGTATATTCTAAAACTTCATAATAAAGTACCTAAAGAACGGTATGTTTATAGAACAAAAATAATAATTATGCAACACAATAATTCTCAAACAAACGAAGCACTTGCAGTGCATCGGGGCACGTTACAAAGATTGCAAGTGCCGTGTCGGCCGCCGACCAAATTGTACTCTATATGTCCGTCCCACCACGCAGTTGCATGCCTTTTCTATCATCAACCTCTTCTTAGTTTATGATTTTCTGATTCAAGCGTTCATTTGTATCTATTTAAATCTCCCTTAAAAATTATATATAAGCTATGACATGAACTTATGTAGTTTGTTTATCTGAGCTATATCTCTATCACTCTATATAGTTTATTTGTAGATGCGTTGTTCCAAGTTATCTTATCAAAACTACTACTCCTCTATTCTATTTCATTTAAGTGTCATTTTAATTTTGTGCATACAAATTAAAATAACAATTAATTATGCATATTTTTTCTATGAAAATACAATTATCTATACACCTAACTATATTTCAATAAAAAAAATTAAAATTGTAATATAAAATTAATAAATTTTGCATCAAAAATTGGAAACGACAATATTTTGTGACAAAAAAGTTTCTTTACAACGATGTTTATTATGAGACAGATGAATATTGAATCTTAGTTAAAAAACCATTAATGAATCTGACTTAACTATGATAAACAAAGCAAACAAATCGTAACTAATAACTACGAAGTTCATATACATAGATATATATTATACATATACTAATAACCAATAATGAAGTATTTTAAAAAAAGAAGAAGAATCAAATCGAATCATCCTAGATGGTAGATTACAACAAGAAACATGTTATTACTACTTCACATATATAAATTCTTTTAATAAAATATACTAAGAAAATATTTATCAGAAAATTCAACTAGTGGTTACAATGATCATAACTTGTCAACGTTTCTTTAACATCTATATTTATCTATATAAAATCCAAGATTATATGGAAAGTACAAAAATATAAAATAATAATACAACTAAACGAACATGACCATAATTAAGTTTTTTTTTATCCCGGAAAACTTTACTCGCTAACAAAAAATGTCAATTTTGTATCCAAATAATTAAGTCAAACAAATTAAATAATCAAATATTTCCGTTTATATATATTAACTTCCATCTATTTTATTTTGATCTATCGTCATTTTGCATGTTTTCGGTCTGGGGAAAAGAAAAAAAGAAACAGTACTCCATTTCCCCTCTGAATTTGTTTCTCTTAGTTTTAAAATAATATAAGTAGTATTATTAAAATTACTAAATATTTAACTAAGTCGCTTTGGTATAGTGTTAAAAGGGTTTCGATTAGAGCTTTTGCTCTGGGATCGAGTAGTCATTGACCACATAAACGTGCTTTAAATAGATTTAATCATCTATACATACTCAGATCCAAGACCTTGTGGGATAGTCTTTAGAACTAGAAAACCTACGGTTATTAAAAAAAGTTAGCAAAAAGAGGAAATTTCAGTTATACTACAAGTTTGATATCATTTTTCAAATTTAGCATCAACGAATGAATATTTTTAAAAATCCTCTAAATTTATGATGAAAATAGACTAAACTAATTTTTTAAAATATTTTGAAATTCAACCCTACCTCTTTAACACTGAACCTTAAACCATAATCAATAAAGTTTAAACCTAAATGTTAATAAATTTTAAAAAATAGTATTTCATTTGTAGTATTTTTACCAGTTTTTTCAAAAAGAAACTATTTAAAATGTTGAATTTGGAAAACTATCCATCAGTGTGCACAAGTGTACATCTAAAAATACACGTAATTAACATCCAAAGGACATAGCTCAAAGCCCTATATAAAGAGAGACCAAAATCCAAACCAGACATCTTCAAACTCGATTTCAGACAAAACCCATTTCATTGTTAGAACAAGCATGAAGAGAGTCAGAGGTTTCAAAATTGGACATAGATCTGTTAAGATCTTCAAATGGATCCGATCAAGAAGACTTCAAAGAATGAATCGTCAGTACCGGTCACGAATCTCAAACCCGATCGCCGGAATTCGCTCATTAGCACGGTGTCTTCGCCGTGGAGCCAAAAGACTGTGTGGTGGTCAGAGTCAGATCCGACTGGGTAAGGATCCGAAAACGGTTGTTCCGAGGGGACATTTGGTGGTTCACGTCGGCGAATCAGACGGCGACACGCGGCTGATTGTAGTGCCGGTGATTTATTTTAATCACCCATTGTTCGGAGAATTATTGGAGCAAGCGGAGCGGGTTCATGGGTTTGATCAACCGGGTCGGATCACGATTCCGTGTCGTGTTTCTGATTTTGAGAAAGTTCAGATGAGGATTGCCGCATGGGATCATTGCAGCAGGAAGAGAACTTAGAGCAGGATTAACCGGGGTCTCTTAAGGTGGGGTTCTTAACTTTTCTAAGAGACGTATCTTAGCTTTTAACTAAGAAAAGCTAAGAACCGTCTCTTAAATAAGAACCATAAGAGCCGTTTCTTAGCGGGAAAAATGTAAAAAAAAATAAAAAAAAATTAAAAAGACAAATTTTACGTTAAGAACCCCACCTTAAGAGACCCGGGTTAATCATGGCCTTACAAGATTCTTTAATTTAACATTTTCTAGTTTTTTAGTGAGAGTAAAAAATAGTCAAAAATCAAAAGCAGAGAATGAAGAAAAATAAAGGTCATTTTGTGAATATTTTCAGTTCTTTCTTCTTCTTTTCTTTTTTCTTTTTGAAATTCTTCTTCTTCTTGTATTATGCATACATTTGTTGACAAAAGAGTATCATACATTCTTTTATCGACAAATAACGTAGTTAATAAGTTATATAACACGGCGTGCCGATTCATAAATGAAAGATTGTGTATTTCTTTATACATTTCTTTTATCTACATAGAACATAATAATTTACTCTCTCCGATTCATAAAAAAAATGTCACATGAATATTTTTCACGCATATTAAAAAGTAACTTAAAAAATTATTTTATTTTCTATTTATACACTAAATATATTTTTGTCTAACTAATACAGTGAGATTAAAAATAAATATTTATTTAAAATTTTGAATTAAAAATACAAAACGACACTCTTGTTGAAACAAAAATAAAATTTTGAAATACTATTCCCTCTTTTTTAATAGAGTGTCATTCTAACATTTTTTTCTTATTACACAAAGAATATCACTTGAGAATTCCAATACAACTTTTATTCAATATTAATTATAAACACATTGGTTTTATAAATATTTTTTTTTATCTCAGCTACTATTTGCTAAATATGTATAATAAATAAGAACATAAATATATTTCAATGACTTTCTTAAAAATATTAAAATGACACTCTTTAAGAAACAGAAAAAATACGAGTTTGATTGGTTATTCTATATTGTAGTGGTACAAAATCATGGGCAAATACTTTTACGCATACTGATAAATGTTGTGATAAATCAACTAGGCATAGAGTTCAGCTATCCGATGGTTTTCATGTCAGATTTTCATAGATTTGGATATTTTGATTTGGGAATCTAGCATCCATTTGGGTAATTTTACAAATCAGGTCAGTTTTGGACATTAAACTTCAAATTCTTTATTTTAGGTAGCCCAAAATAACGGATATAATTGTGGTCCACAATCAAGAATCAAATCGCGCAAAAACTTCAGTTGAGCTTGATGACAAGTTTTTAGTAGGATGCAATAGTTTAGTCTTCTTTCGGCTCTTCCTCCATGGAAAACAAACCTTGTTTTTGGATCTTTTTTAATGGGAGGGAAAGAGTTAAAAGAGTTGGTGGAGGAATCCTAAACAAAGAGAATGAAAAAAATAGATTAGAGATTTAGGGTCAATATATATATATATTATATATATATATATATATGACTATGTGTGGATCTGTTTCGGGTATTAAATATCCAATCTTTTCTAATTGAATTTATATTTTGCTTGGTTTCAGTATAAACTTTTAGAAATGAGCCCTAGTTCAGATTTTAGTTCCAGTTAATACTTACGCCTAGAATCAAGAACAATTTTTGTTTTATAAATAACGTATTGAATCTTAACTAAAACGATAGGCCCATCCATCGAGGAACACACTAAACCAAACAACGTCGATGATATACTTGTCTCTACTTATTAGATAAAAGTTTAGAACATCTCGAAAACAGCATAGTTTCACACTAGATAAAAATAATTTTCCATTTTCTAAATGTTGATTATATATTTACGTCTTTAATTTAAAAACAATTTCATATTTTGGAACGATTTTTTCTATTAAAATCATCTTAAACCCTGAAATATCTAAAGGCTAGAGTTTATGCCACATTATGTTTTATGTTAACAATTTTGTTTTTAAAATGAGATAAAATAAACTAGAGAAAAAAATGTAATTTCACAACTATATCAAATATATATTATGCATATAATATCCACTCGACTTCACCTTCCCTATGAAGAGAATAAATATGCCCTAAATAAGAAAACTCGAATTTATTAGTGTTATGGTAAAATAAAACTAGTTTTTGATGACACTCTTAAAGTCAAGAGATCAAAAAGTTTTTTACTGAATAAATAGCAAGAGTACAAGGTACTGGAGTTAAAAACCTCAGTTCTAACCGCTTGTTTGTAGTAAAAGTAGGTCGAATGCCTTAGCCTTAGCCTTATCTCTTAGGATTTTGAGTTTGTATTTATAGTATATAGCTAGTGTATCCCTTATGATTGGGAAATTTTTTTATATATATTATAAGATTTTCTTTTATCTAGAAGATTTTGCTTTACTTTCTAGGCGGGAGTTTACTCCTGCCCATTAGGCAGTACGAATTATTCCTGGTCTGGAAGCCATTGTCGGGCATGCCGATCTTAAACAATAAAATTGCTAATGCCCAACATTTTACCTTTTATTTTCCCAGTTCATGTTTGAAGGCAATAAATAATGTGGGTCTCATTTAGTAGGATTTATCAAGTTGTGTTGTACCAACAAGCTTCTTGTTGCGTCCTGAGCAAAAAATCATTTCTATTCATATGGAAGATTGTTGGAACTCTATTTTAATACAAACGTTAAAATTATAGTTTGTTTGAGTAAGAAATGTTTGTCCTAAGATTGTTTCTCTAACAGCACAAAATAGAATATGTTGAGAAATCTTACAAGGTTAATAACCCTAGACAATTATAGAAAAATGTGAACTCATAATAAACCAACCAAGTTGACTCAATGTAAACTCGGATTTGAGTTCGGTTTAGATAACAATTCATGTATATGAATCATGATCCAACAACCTATTTATATCAAAGTTTAAGTTTATGTAAAATCACAATATAAATGAAAATTTGATTACAAAAATAAATAAGTCTTTTAAAGAATTAAACTTGGTCAAAACCCATTGCTTCTTGTTGGAATTAGTCTTGGTCACCAAGCTAAAAATTCTCTTTAATTTTGTAATTAATTTTGTGGTTAATGCCAAAAAGTAATGCAATATTTATCTACATGAAGACCAAAATCTTTTTGAAATTTTGTTAAGCTATATAATGCCCTCTCTCATTCCACTAAAAGAAAAAATGTGAACAACAACAATCTCTTCCACTTCTTCTCTTTATTTATTTTTTCCATTTGTCAATGAGAGTACACATATAATGAATGTTTGATAGGCCTCTTATTTAACTGATGTGAATAGAAGAAAGATGCAGTATTACCCTAGATTTGTAAAATCAACTTTAGAAAACTATGTAGATAGATAAGACATAAAGGCAACTTAGTATGAATGAAATGCAATTCATCGAGAAAATATCATTATTTGTCAAAACTACTCTTTATTCATTTGAACCTAAGAGTGATGTAGATTTTTTCCTTTAAAAAAAGAAAAAAAATGGACTCTTAATGAATGATAACTTCCAATCTGTATGACTCCGAGTTATCTCATGAAATATCATGGAATCAAGTCTTACCATATATATATTTATTGGCAAGAAGCCACATGCAATTTAGAAAGATAATTTACATTTGCATAAATTCCTTAGAATGTGGGGGTGCATAGCAAAAAGTGCAATATCACCTTTTTTTTAAAAAAAGCCACAATTTTTGGTGCTTATTGATAAATCAAATAAATCTAATATTCATGCTAATATAATTATGAAATAAATGTATGCACCTTTCTTAGAATATGAGTATGTATAATGATAAAAATCTACAGCAAAATCATAAACAAAGAGGAGGAATCACATTTGGAATTGAGCATAGACATAACAAACGAGCTCGCAAGGTAAAATTTGGTTGTAAAGATTTCTTAATGGTTTTCTTCTTAAGAATGAACAAAGAAATTTCACAAATGTAGTTTATACACCAGAGGCATCTTCATGAAAGGAAACAATCAATAGTAAATAAAATCGATTAGGAAAAATCATATATGGTACATGACATATTTACTAAATGGATTTAAGGCCTTGAAGTTGTAAATGTATATTCGCTGGATAGTTTACAAGTACAAGGTTAGGCTTGTGATGCAAAGCTTTCCGCAAAAAACATGTTTGTATTTCTTGACTTCAAGAATAATTTTAATCATAATGTTTGAAACATTGCAACAGTACGAAACATAAAAAACCATGTGATGGATGTATGGATTTAAGCCAACTCCACAAAATGACATGAATATTTTCTAATATCATATTTTCAAAGAATCAATAAATATGATATGTACATATATATCAAAATTATTCTACATGAATATGCATTTGGATATGTAAATCTCATTACAAAAAAATTGCTTATACAAACAAAGAGTGTTCTTGTAGGAAGTTTGAAAATTATGACATGAAGTTACAAAAATGTGATTCTAGTGATATAGATTACTATGTTTGCTAGGAATCCTTGTTCTCAAGCTCATATGATAGAATGATATTTGTGAGATTCAAAATCTAATTAAGTATAATTTAAAGTCTAGAACACTTAACAAAATTATGTAAGACTGAATTTGGTGGACTATGTACACATACTAAGTCACCACATGAGTAATCCAGCTTGTAAACACTGGAAAATTCTAACTAAAGACTTGAGATTAATAAAAGTTATAGTTACATCATGGTAAGGACACAATAATATTGAAAGGATATAATTATGTTAATTGGTTATCCTATTCTAGAAACAAAAAGTCCACATGCGGATTTGTCTTTATACTTAGTAAAAGATTTTATGATGTGATAAAAATTAGTGATGAACACTAAATTTTATATATACTGGTTATTAGTATCTTGTAAGAAGATAACATACAACCATTAGACAATTTATCTCAAATGGATTAATCTAAATTGATTATATCCAATTAAACAACCTATAATGATTGGATTTATAAATGTGTGTAACGAGATCAAATTGAAAAATCATCAAGAGGAATGGGTGTAAAACCTATGAATTAAGAGGACATTGGCGGTAACTCTACCTAAATGATTGGAGATCCCAAGAAATAGGTGTAAAGGGGAAACTAAGTCAAGCTTAATCTACTAAAAGCACTGTGAGACTTCGGTCTCTACCCAATTCCTAGGATGATTATATAGTGCTACTTGTATGTTGTTGAGGATAAGTGTTTGCTTTTAATGATTTGATTCCATAGCTTTGAGATATAAGTGGAGTAGTACAAGATACTTTCCTAAACAAAACTAATGGAAAATCACGTTGTGAGTGTGAAATGATGTTGTTTCTAAGAGAATGAAGGTCATGCTATATTCTCTAAGTTCACTCATGATTAAAAAGAGATGTTCGAGGCCAAAATGAACACAATAGAGAATCTAATTCTGTGAGAAAATGAAATTGTGTGATAGATATTGTCTCGGTTTACACCAAAGTTCGGCGGGTTTAAGACATCATGTCACCTTCTGGTCGATTTAACCCGATATATATTATCAATGATTGGTTCAGCGCTGAAACATTCTACCAACTCATTTGCAGAAGATTTTTCGTTTGTACTCTCAATTTTTTTATCGAGTCTTCATTTATTAGAATCATTTTTATTTATATGGGGGATTGTTGGAACTCAAATTTAATACGAATGTTAAAATTGTAGTTTATTTCAATGAGAAATGTTTGTCCTAAGATTGTTGCTCTAACAACACAAAATGGACTATATGGAAAAGTCTAACAAGGTTAATAACTTTAGAAAATTATAGAGAAATGTAAACTCATACTAAACCAAGCGTGCACACCAAATTGAGTCAATATGAACTCAGAATTGAGTTCGATTAGATAACGGTTCAGGTATATGGATCATGGTCTAACAACCTATATTTTTATATCAAAATTTCATTTTATGTAGTTGATCACTACATAAATGAAAATTTAATTAAAAAAATAAATAAGTCTTTTCGAGAATAAAACTTGGTCAAAACCCATTAATTCTTGTTAGAATTAGTCTTCGTCACCAAGCTAAAAATTCTCTTTCATTTTGTGATTAATTTTATGGTTAATGCCAAAAATTAATGTAGTATTTATTATCACTAAGACCAAAATATTTTTGGCATTTTGTTAAGCTATATAATGTTCTCTCTCATTCCACTAGAAGAAAAATGTGAATAACAACCATCTTTCACTTCTTCTCTTTATTTTTTTTTCATTTTTCAATGAAACTACACATAGAATGAATGTTTGATAGGATTTTTATTCAAGTGACCTGAACAGAATAAAGATGAAGTATTCTTTTGTAACTCTAACTACGGGATAATTTTTGAGTTAAAGAAAGAGATTCCTTAGTTTTGATTCAGAAAAACTCGTTGTTCATTTCGTTTGATTCAAGGTATTTATGTATTTATTCAATGTTCTTTATAATATATCTTACAATTATTCAGATTGTGTCCCTTTGTAAATTAAGGTCCTAATGTTAATTTATTTTAACACCAAGACCTTAATCTAGATTTGCATTAATTCAATCTTAACAAATTTCTAAAGATGGTAGAAACACTAACCTTGATCCATGCTTGGATGCAATCCCACCTCTTGATGTTTTCTCCTTTAACCTTTTCCTTCTTGGTGATTTCTTTGATGGACAAGAAATCTCAAAACCTTCTTTAATCTCTCCTTTTAATGATCAATATTAATGCTGTGTGTTTTTTTTGGAAAAACTCTTGTTTTTCCTTATATGTCAATAACACAATGCACAAGGTCTTTTATATTAGTCGAAGGGTTGTGTGTGAAGTAATACAACTCTTCAAAACTCCAACACAACTCTTCGTCATATATTATAGACCATTATTTAATAATATAATATATATGTATATGATCATAGGAGTAAAGGTATTTATAAATTAAGGTAAAGTAGGAGGGTTATCAATACACCCATATTCTAACTCATTACTCGAAAC
This sequence comes from Moricandia moricandioides, assembly GCA_905132885.1. Lineage (NCBI taxonomy): Eukaryota > Viridiplantae > Streptophyta > Magnoliopsida > Brassicales > Brassicaceae > Moricandia > Moricandia moricandioides. The sequence continues at coordinate 70,043 of CAJHQQ010000829.1, read as the reverse complement.
CGATCCATCACGGTATCGACTTTTATATTAGAATATAAAATATTAATAGGAACTTGAACTTTATATTAAACCAATAGATACATAGGTCACATAGAATATAAAATATTCTTACATTCTCCCACTTGACCTTTGTGTCGACTTAAGGGTTCAATAACTTTAATGTGCACTTTTACATCAAGTTCACTTGATCTTTACTAAAATTAGAAATGATCGAATCATGGCGGTTGTATGTCATTTAACCGGCATAGTCCCTTCCATGTATCACAAATCAATTCTAATTTGTATCAATCCTTATATGAGAAGAACCTTTATTTCTCAAAACCAAACATATGTTATCTACAAACCATAAGTGTATACACATACTTTAATGATAACATAATTAATAAATCAGAAACATAATCTTTAAGTGAATTCTCAGTGTCAAATACATAATGAGCATCCATAATTAAAATAACAAGGCTTTATCTATAATTCCCATACGCTCTACATGGCCATTGAACGCCTTGGGTGGTAAACCTTTAGTTAGCGGATCCGCTACCATCATGTCCGTCCTTATGTGCTCAAATGACACTCTTTGTTTCTGAACTTCTTCTTTAACAGACAAGTACTTTAACTCCATGTGCTTAGCACCCTTCGAGTACTTGTCGTTCTTTGAAAAGAAGACAGCTGCAGAATTATCACAGTAAATTCTCAGCGGCTTGGCTATAGTGTCGACAATCCGAAGCCCTGAGATAAAATTCCGCAGCCATAGTGCATGAATTGTGGCCTCAAAGCATGCCACAAATTCAGCCTCCATAGTGGAAGTAGCAATGACAGACTGCTTTCCACTCTTCCATGATATTGCTCCCCCAGCTAATAGGAACAAGTATCCAAACGTTGATTTTCTGCTATCAACGCATCCGGCATAGTCTGAATCTGAATATCCGATAACTTCCAGCTGATCAGATCTCCTATATGTAAGCATGTGCTCTTTGGTGCCTTGCAAGTACCTGAGAACCTTCTTTGCAGCTTTCCAGTGGTCCATTCCGGGATTACTTTGATATCGACCCAACATTCCAACAGCAAAGTTGATATCAGGTCGAGTACATGTTTGAACGTAGTTCAAACTCCCAACCACCGATGCATAGGGAATTCTTTCCATTTCTTTACGCTCCAATTCATTTTTAGGACATTGCATTTTACTAAACTTGTCCCCCTTCTGAATTGGAGCTATTCCTGCAGAGCACTTTTCCATCTTATATCTCGCTAAGATCTTATTGATATATCCTTTTTGAGACAAACTTAACAGTCCTTGTGATCTGTCTCGGAAGATTTCTATCCCGATCACATAAGATGCCTCACCCATATCTTTCATTTCAAAGTTCTTAGAGAGATACTTCTTCACATCATGTAACATACCCATGTCATTTGCAGCAAGCAAAATATCATCAACATATAGGACTAAAATCACAAACTTACTCCCACTGATCTTAATGTAGATACATCGATCAACGATGATCTCTACAAAACCATATGACGTGATGGTATCATTAAACTTTATATACCATTGTCGAGAAGCTTGTTTTAGTCCATATATTGACTTTCTCAGCTTACACACCAAATTTTCTTTTCCTGCGACCACGAAACCTTCTGGTTGGTCCATATATACTTCCTCCTCAAGATCTCCATTCAGAAAGGCGGTTTTCACATCCATCTGGTGAAGCTCAAGATCATAATGAGCCACCAAAGCCAAAACAATTCTAAGAGAATCCTTCTTTGAAACAGGAGAGAATGTTTCTTTATAGTCAATGCCATCTTTTTGAGTGAAACCTTTCGCAACAAGGCGAGACTTTCGTCTTTCAATTTTACCTTTCGAGTCGCGTTTAGTCTTACAGACCCATTTACAACCAACGGTTTTGAAACCATCGGGCAACTCTACTAAGTCCCATACATGATTATCACTCATAGATTTCATTTCTTCTTTTGAAGCATCAAACCACTCTTTAGAATTGTCACTTTCCATGGCCATTTTGAATGAGATCGGATCTTCATCCATGCTTAAGTCACATTCATTTTCAATAGTATAAACCACATAATCATTTGAAATGGCAGATCTTCTTTCTCTTCCAGATCGCCTTATAGGTATTTGTGGTTCACTATTCTCTTCTTGAATTATGACAGGTTCATCAATAGTATTTTCAAATGGTGGAACTGGCAGCATCATTATGTTGTTCTATTGTGTCATTAAACTTAGATGCAACAATAGGAACAACTACCTCAGGTGGAACTACAGGTGAAGAAACTTCAACCTGAACTTCAGAAATGTCCACCTTTCGCGGTTCACCACTCCCACTAGTTTCACCATTTTCAATGAACCTAGCATTACCCGAATCAACTATTCTCGTACTATGGTTAGGGCAATAAAATGTATACCCCTTTGATTTTTCAGGATAGCCAATGAAAAATCCACTGACTGTCCTAGAATCAAGTTTCTTCTCATGTGGATTATATAGCCTTACTTCTGCTGGACAACCCCACACACGTAGATGTCTTAAACTAGGTTTCCTTCCCGTCCACAATTCATAAGGGGTCTTAGGAACTGCCTTACTAGGAACCCGGTTAAGCACATACGTTGCAGTTCTTAATGCATATATCCACAACGAGAGGGGTAAAGAGCAATTACTCAACATGCTCCTAACCATCTCTATTAAGGTACGGTTCCGCCTCTCAGCTACACCATTCTGCTGAGGAGTACCAGGCATTGTGTATTGTGCACAAATGCCTCTACTTTCAAGTAATTTTGCAAATGGACCAGGACATTGTCCACTTTCATCGAATTTTCCATAAAATTCACCACCTCTATCAGATCTCACTACTTTAACCTTTTTATCTAATTGCCTTTCCACTTCATCAATGAATATCTCTAGAACATTCACAGACTTAGACTTTTCATGCAGTAGATAGGTATATCCATATCGTGAGTAATCATCAATAAAAGTGATGAAATATTTTTCGCCACTCCATGAAGGAGCATCGAAAGGGCCACATATGTCGGTGTGTATTAACTCAAGAAGCTGAGTGCTTCTTGTGGCTGGTTTCTTTAAAGTATGTTTCGTCTGCTTTCCTTTAATGCAGTCTATGCATACATCTAGGTCACTGAAATCCAATTGAGGAAGAATTTCATTCTTTATCAACCTCATAATTCTTTCTTTGGAAATATGACCTAGTCGTTGATGCCACAAGAAAGCAGAATTTTCATTAGTTGCGCTACGCTTAATGCCTCGACTTTCAACATTAAATAGGGATTCAGAAAATTTTGCATCAAGGTTAAACTTATAAAGTGAATCAAATAAAGTACCACTACCATAAAAGTAATCATTTCGGTACAATGAGAAAACACCATGTGCAACCTTAATACTAAAACCTAAATTGTCCAACCTACTAACAGAAACAAGATTTCTAGCACACTCAGGTACATAGAGACACCCTTCAAGATCCACATGACTTCCAGTGTCCAAGATCAATCTATACGTCCCAATTCCTTCTATTTGTGCCTTCATCCTGTTTCCCATGAACAAATATTGTTCAGGTCCTCTTATGGGCTGGATCGAACTGAATCCCTGTTTAATATGAGACACATGAGTAGTAGCACCAGAATCTAACCACCAAGTATTATTAGGAACTTCAACAAGATTCATTTCATAGCAAACAAAGCTGTAATGTTTACCTTTCTTGTCGAACCAACCCTTCCTCTTAGGACAATCCTTCTTGAAGTGTCCTACTTGCTTACAAAAGAAACACTTCTTTTCCTTCTGGATTTGACTTTGAGGTCCTTTCACGAAGTTCTTAACATTTCTTTTGTCCTTTCTACTTGATGTTCTTTTGCTGCTACTGGCACTTCCAAGACCTACGAGGTTAGCAACTTGATCTTTCATCTTCCTTAATCTCCCCTCCTCTTGAATTAACATAGCCTTTAATTCCTTAAAGTTCCATTTATCCTTAATGGTGTTGTAATTCACCTGGAACTGGCTAAATTCAAGAGGTAGAGAGTTCATGATGAATTGAACCAAGAACTGCTCATGTACATCCATTCCTAAGGTCGTTAACTTTGCTGCCAGATTAGACATGTGCGTCACATGATCATGAATTGGTTGAGACCAGTCAAACTTCTTTGTAGTTAGCTCATTCATGAGACTTCCTACAATCGACTTGTCAGCCAATTCTGATTGTGAACACTCCTTAATTTTCTCTATGAATTCCCTTGCTTTCTCTGTCTTAGGCATTGATGGCTTAATACTTTCCGCCATCGTCAACCTCATAAGGTTCAAGCTCAGCCTGTTAGATCGCTCCCATCTCTCATAACGAGACTTTTCAGATTCAGAGCTATCTGCCGTAATAGCTGACGGTTCTTGATCAGTTAGTATGGCGGAGTCCAAAGCCATTACACCCAGTGTAAACTGGATTTGCTCGAACCACTCACCATAGTTGAGGCCATTAAATTTTACCACAGAGTTAGCAGATGCAAACACATTTGATGAAGCTGCAAGCATTCATACATGTTTACCCGTTAGTGCTTTGAGACTTTAATGTATATTCAGACTAATAGAAACTTTAACACTTATATTTTAAATAACCTTTGGGCAATATTTAAATACAAGTACTATCATTGATGCTAATTATATATTCTTTAATATTAATCAAATCAAACACTAGTCAAATAAATATGTTGTCTTTGGACATACATAGTATCGACTATAGCAAGAAATGAATAATTCTTTTCTTATTATTAATTATATTCAATGATTCACCTTTGGGTAATCTCCTAGAATATAAAAAAATAAATTAATTGACCGATCAAACTTTTATGTCATTTAGCATCCTTGATCTTGATCAATTATAAACTATTATTAATTTTAATATTTATAAGTAAATAACATGGCCACTTTGGTGACTAACATGTTATAAACTATATAAATATTAAAATACTAATAGGTAGATTTATCTTAATATTATGTTAATATTCCATAACATAATTATTTCTATATTGTGTTAATATTTTATAACACAAACTACCTATTATTAAAATGCAGCGGAAGCATTTTCAATTAAATATATATATATATATATATTCCATAATATAATAATGATAATTATTATTATTATTAATTTTTTTTATATATAAATCAAACGGATGATAACCGTTTGAAAAGGAGAAGAACTTTGTGCTTTTTAATAATATTTCATAAAGACCGAAACGTGAAGCGTTGTCATGTGCGTCGTTTTCTTTTAATCATTACTGTTATGTACACTTTCTTTTCCAGAAAGTATTATTCAATGAAGAAAAAGAAAACAGTGGCCTTCACGCAACTTTTATAACAAAATCTAGAATCTAAAATTCTGGAAAATAAACTTTTCCAGAAAGTATGCATGCACATGCATAATTCCGGAATATAACACTGGTTCATGTAAATTTCATTTGGTTCTTTACGTTAACCAACACATCAATGATTGCTCCCAGGTTCTTAAAAAAAAAAAAACAATCATTATGTATAATATGAACCATCATGTCTATTCATCACGCATACACACGTTTTAAGTTTTCTTCTTGGTTAAAACGACAACAATTAATCGGCATCAATAACCGTAAACTTAAAACACGTGAGTGCACATACTAACGAAAAATCAAAATAACTTATTCATGGAATCATGCATGTGCCTTAAGTTTAAGTTCGTTATCGTGAAACCCATATTTTGGATGGACTTATTAATATTCTCCAGGCAAAATCCATTATGTAAACGATTACGAGAATTTGCGTTTACTTTAATCATGGAACATGAGCACTCTTTAAAATGGATTTAACCATATATGCTCATGATACATGAAAAATTATTACAGTGAATTAATTAAATCTAGAATGGCTCTGATACCAATTGATAGATAAACTTTTATGATTTCATAATTGAAATCTAACCCAAGACCTTAATCTAGATTTGTCTTAATTCAATCCTAACACATTTCTAAAGAAGATAGAATGACTAACCTTGATCCATGCTTGGATGCAATTCCACCAATTGATCTTCTCCTCTTTAACCTTCTCTTTGGTGATTTCCTTGATGGACAAGAAATCCCAAAATCTTCCTTAGTCTCTCTTTGATGATCACTATTATTGTGGTGTTTTTTCTGGAGAGATTTTTCATTAGCCCATAAAGTGATGTAGGATGTCAATATATATTAGAGTAAGGGATGTGACTAACCAACACAACCTTTCATCCTTTTAACCACCACAATATATAGTTTACATATATTAAATTTATGGTAATTATTTAATAATATACTATATATGTATATGATCATAGGAGTAAAAGTATTTATAAATTAAGGTAAAGTAGGAGGGTTATCAATACACTATCATATTCTAACTCATTACTCGAAACCGATCCATCACGGTATCGACTTTTATATTAGAATATAAAATATTAATAGGAACTTGAACTTTATATTAAACCAATAGATACATAGGTCACATAGAATATAAAATATTCTTACACCTAAAGTTACCATTATGTGGAATACTCGATGGACTAGGTTTTTAATCTTCGGCCCGAACCAGTTATCATTTCTGCGTGAATGGCCTCCAAGAGAATCTCAACGTATCTTTGTCCCTTTTTAAATTTTCGTCCTCCATTTCTTCTCTCTTATGAGGTCAAATATTTCAAATTCGTTTTCTCTCACATCTCGAGATTTCCTCAAACAATTTTTTTCCTGAGAGTACACTATTTCTGGCTTAGACTCCAATTCAGAGCGTTTAAACTCCTCTCTTACAGTCAATTGTTACTCTAAATTATGGGTTCAGTGTCTTCGAAAAAACTCGTCTCAATATAGGATAAAAAAGTAAAGTATTCAAATGATCAAAATTGTTACTTAAAAAAGAAAGATTTTCAAAAATCTATTATGCTTGCATATTTATTTATTTCGTAAAGATCTGTTTGTTTCTTACTTTTAACTGTAGGGAAAATGAGTTTCTCATTCTTATCATTTGTTCATGTATTTGCATCACACCCAATAAATTTGTCTCGTCTCTGCCCTACCTTTGAAGAAAGACTTCAACCAATCTTTATTTTCCTTTAATATCTCGACTAGTTGTATTTTTAAGTTGTTTGTTCTTGATTGCTACATTTTAAGAGTTCATGTTTCTTAGAAAAAGAAAAAAAACCTCAAGAGTTCTCATCTTTTCACAAAAAAAAAGTTTGTTTTCCTCACTTCCCTCCCAAATTTTCTTAATGTGTTGAAGACCTAAGATGATGGTTAGGTCTCTCGTCTAGTGTTGTTATTACAGGTCCCGAGTTCGGTTCTCGAAAGGCCACTTTTCTTTACTTTTGTTAATTGTGTGTGCATTTGGAGAGAAAGAATCAAACATTCAAAATAAACTTTAACAAGAGGTCGTTAGCTCAACTGGAAAGGATTCCGGCCATTGTGTTAGAGGTCCCCAGTTCGAGTGACAGCTGCGCCGAAACTAATATTACAGATGTGGTTTCGGGCCTCGGGGATTAGGGTTTCGGCTCGAATCTCCTAATAATTCAAAAAAAAAATTGTTGAAGACCTAGATATCGTACTTTTGGAAAACAACCAAAGGTTCCGACATTTTTGTTTTTGGTATGATATATGATGTGGTTGCACTACAAGAAAACATGTCTTTAACGACCAGGTATTACGACCAGGAAATATTGGTCGTAATATTACAACCACTTTACGACAACTTTACGATTGAAGTTCATTTGGTCGTAAAGTAGATGTAAACTTACTACTAATATGTTGAGTAGTAAGCTAGTCGTAAAGTTACATCTACTTTACGACTAAATTAAACCTTAGTCGTAACTTAGATGTAAAAGTACGACTAACTTACCTTTAATATCTTGCATCTACATAACGACTAATTTACGAGTTATTGTATGACTAATTTACCTCGAATATCTTGCATCTATATTACGACTAATGTACGAGTAAATTAGTTGTTTGTTAATTGTTAAGTTGAAATCCAACGTACATTCGTTGTAACATTGCTACCTACCAAAATCGAAATTTCTCTATAAATATAACCTTCTCCCTCATTCTTAAGATGCACAAAAAAAAACAAGAAGAGAAAAAAAAACGAAAAAAGTTGAAAAAAATGTCTGGAAATATTTATGAGATTCGGAGTTGGATGTATGCTCATAAAGATTCAAGAGGAAGAGTAAAAGACGAATTTCTCAACGGAGCAGAGATATTCATGAACCAAGCCGGACAGACGCCTCTCACACAGGAAACGGGTAAAATGTTTTGTCCTGTCGTAAGTGCAACAATACAAAGTTTGCTACTAGTGAAACTGTTTGGAAACATATAGTAAATAGAGGATTTACCCCGCATTACTATATCTGGTTTAACCACGGGGAGGGTGAGAATAGAAATGAAGGTAGTTGTAGTAATCAGGTTGAAAATGTTCGTAACCGAGATGAGCCACATTTGCCTTCTGAAAACGTCATTCAAGAAGATAATTTGGTAGATCATGATAGGATGCCTGATATGGTTACCGATGGATTTCGTGAAACAACATCAGTAATTGATCAGGAGGTCGAAAATGTAGAGGGCCCTAACTTGGATGCAAAAAGATTTTGTGAAATGTTAGCAGCAGCTAATCAGCCAATTTATCAAGGTTGTAGAGAAGGTCTTTCTAAATTATCATTGGCAGCTAGGATGATGAATATCAAAACTGATCATAACTTACCTGAAGTTTGTATGGATGCATGGGCTGAGTTGTTTAAAGAGTATTTGCCTGAAGATAACTTGTGTGCTGAATCTTATTATGAGATTCAGAAACTTGTTCATAGTCTTGGCTTACCTTCGGAGATGATTGATGTGTGTATAGACAACTGTATGATATACTGGGGGAACAATGCCGAATTGTTAGAGTGTAAATTTTGCAAGAAACCACGATATAAACAGCAAGGACGTGGGCGGAATCGGGTGCCGTACCAGCGGATGTGGTACTTACCTATTAAGGATAGACTAAAGAGATTGTATCAATCTGAGAAGACGGCGGCATCGATGAGATGGCATGCAGTACATGTTCAGAAGGAAGGAGAGATCAATCATCCATCTGATGCAAAGGCGTGGAAACACTTGAATTCGGTGTACCCTGATTTTGCTAGCAACCCCCGCAACGTTTATCTTGGGCTCTGCACAGATGGCTTTAGTCCGTTTGGGATGTCGAGCAGACAATACTCACTTTGGCCAGTCTTCTTGACGCCATACAAGCTTCCACCAGAGATGTGTATGGAAAAGGAATTGCTTTTCATGAGTATATTGATACCTGGGCCAAAGCATCCAAAGAGGTCCCTCGATATTTTTCTACAACCGTTGATAGAAGAATTGAAGGAATTATGGTCAACAGGCGTGGAGACATATGATTGTTCAACAAAAACAAACTTTACAATGCAAGCAGTTCTATTGTGGACTATCAGTGACTTTCCAGCATACGGGATGTTGTCGGGTTGGACGACGCATGGAAGGCTGTCTTGTCCTTATTGTATGGGAAGCACAGACGCATTTCAGCTGAAGAATGGTAGGAAGACGTCCTGGTTTGATTGTCATCGGAGATTTCTTCCCATTAACCATCCGTACCGCAGGAACAAGACATTGTTTCGGGCGAAAAGAGTTGTTCGAGACACGGCTCCACCGTATTTATCTCGAGTAGAAATCGAGAAGGAAATTGATTACTATGGTGGAGTAGAGACAGTTGTGAAAGGGGGTAATTGGCATACTCTTGGAAATATGCCTGATGGTTATGGGACGCAGCATAATTGGCACAAAAAGAGAATATTTTGGGAACTTCCATATTGGAAAGATCTACTTTTGCGCCACAATCTTGATGTGATGCATATAGAGAATAACTTCTTTGACAACATCATCAATACTTTGTTGAACGTCCAGGGGAAGACAAAAGATAACAAGAAGTCAAGGTTGGATTTGCCTGCATTATGTTCTAGGATTGAGCTGCATATTAAAAACGATTGGAAAATTCCGGTTCCCATATTCAGATTGTCAGCAGAAGGAAAAACGGCATTGTTCAAGTGGGTGGCATCAGATGTGAAGTTTTCCGATGGATATGTTTCAAATCTATCAAGATGTGTTGATCAGCAGGGACAAAAGTTTTCGGTGATGAAGAGTCATGACTGTCATGTTTTTATGCAACGACTTCTACCATTTGCATTTGCGGAGTTGCTTCCCAAAAATGTTCACGAAGCACTTGCAGGTAAAAAAAAATTAAAGTTATTATTGATTCTTTTGGGGAAAAAACTGATAATTGTAAATTATTTGTAGGCATCAGAGCTTTTTTTAGAGATCTTAGCGCACGCACCTTAACTGAAGATATCATCGCATAACTTGATGCGAATATCCGGATTTTGATGTGCAATTTGGAGAAAATCTTTCCTCCATCATTTTTTGACGTCATGGAACATCTTGTTATCCACTTTCCGTATGAAGCACTACTTCGTGGACCAGTTCATAATGGATGGATGTATCCTTACGAGCGAGCTATGAAATATTTGAAAGGGAAAGCAAAAAATCTGGCAAGGGTGGAAGGTTCAATAGTTGCTGGAAGTTTGAATGAGGAAACATCTCACTTTACGTCCTATTACTTTGGATCACAAGTCCGGACACGAAAAAGGACTACGACCCGATATGATGACGGTGGTGTCATGCCGACATATGTTGTTGAAGGTGTTCCAGATATATTCTGTCAGATTGGACGTCTTGGTGGAAAACTTAAAGAAGTCTGGTGGTCGAGTTCAGAAGACGCTCACAGTGCCCACACATATATACTCCTAAACTGTGAGGAGATTGAATTATTTGAAAGGTACGTAACTAAATATAATTACTTTTCTTGTTAACACAATACTTTAATGATCATTTCGTTTTAAAACAGCGATTTTGTTACCCAAGTCGAAGAAGCTATACCAGGAATATTAACTAATGATCTCAACAAAAGGAAAGACAAACATTTTGGGAAATGGTTAAAAACGCAGGTATTATAGATGGCAGTATATGTATATATATATATATATATAGTTTTTTTAATTCAAATTTATATATTAATATATATATTTGTCTTTCCATGTCGATTATGATGATCAATTTTATCCTCAGTGGTTTCACGAGTTGATACAAGGTCCGCTCGCCAAGATCACCACAGCATCTATGTATTTCACACGAGGCTACACTTTTCACACTTACGAATATGGAAGCCGGTGAGCAACAATGAATTATGGTGTATGTGTGAAAGGCGAGACAGAATTTTAAGGAATCTTAAAAGAGATCATCGAAGTTGAGTTCCCTGGCGTTGCAAAACTGAAATGTGTTCTCTTCAAATGTGACTGATTTGACCCCACCGTCAATAGAGGTGTTCGGTATGGCAAGTTTGGTGTTGTTGACATAAATTCTACAAGGAGGTACAACAAATTTGAACCCTACATATTGGCTTCCCAAGCAGACCAAGTTTGTTTTATTCCATATCCGAGGATCAGACAATCTGGAATCGCTTGGTTAGCCGCTATAAAAGTTACACCTAGGGGCCGAGTATTAACTGATGAAGAACCACCTTTACAAGAAGATGCCGTAACTGGAGTAGAAGTAACCGACCAAGCTATGGATGAGCTCTTACTTGTTGCTGATCCGCATAATCCGGGTTATGAAGAAATTCTAGACGATGCAACAGACGAAGCCAACGAAGATGAATTTGAAGAAAATGATGAAGTGGAAGACGTTTCTGATGACGAGTGATTTGTGTTTTAGACTATTAGTACTTAAACTCTTTGTAATGCATTACAAATAATATATGACACTCATTTTCGTTCAATTGTATTTTTGAGTATGGAAGTGTATAATAAGGGTTAAGGGTTTGGGGTTTAGGGATTTCTATTAAGGGTTATTGAAGCTAACTAGTCGTAAATGTACGACTATACTACAACAACATGCACAATTAGTCATTAATTAGTCGTTATGACGACTAGATTACTACCAATTGCTCTTTTAGTCCCTAATTGGTCGTACAATCTTCCTATAAATACCACCAAAATTCTTCACAAATCATAGAAGTTGATTAGAAAGAGTATTAGATAATTTTAGTGGATTGTTAGAAATCTTGTAAAAAAAATGGAAGAAATATATGCAATCACAAAGGGAAATAGACATTGCAAGACCTTCATACGTACGTTTGAACATATGTAGTAGGTCTTGCTTTGTCTCTTTCCACTTGTGTTTGCTGTATATTTTCTCTTTTTTTTTACAAATCAATCAAATATTTTTAGAAATGAGGTTTATCAAAATTTTGATAAACCTCATTTCTTTTTTTCCGAATTACAAATTCAGTCTCTAATTGGTCGTACATATATTAGATCCTAATAGGTTGTAAATTTACATCTAGTTTACGACCAATAGTCCCTCTTTAGTCGTAATTTTAAAAAAAAAATATTAGTCTTTAATTGGTTGTAAATATTTTTAGACACACATTGGTCGTAATATTACAGCCAGTTTACGACCAATAGTCCCCCTCTGGTCGTTCTTTTACGACGCGGGTACGACTCCACCCAAATCTCTATATATACTCGACCACCGAAGTCATTTGGTTGCTCTCTCCCTTCTCTCTAACAACCAAGTTGATTCTCTCTCTAGGTAATTTTTTTTTGTTTAGTTTTAGGTGGTTAGTTAGGTGGTTAGTTAGGTGATTAGTTAGGTTTGGAATTAGTTTAGGTTTGGAATTAGTTTACGGTTGGAATAAGTTTACGGTTGAAATTAGTTTAGGGTTCTTGTAAATTATATTTTAATATTTTAAATTCAATTTGTTTTTAATATATAACCATTAATGTTTTTTTTTAGATTGACGATATGACTACGGCTACCAGTAGAAAGAGACTTAGAACCCGTGCGACTGCAAATACTTACGGATCTACTTTTCTCGGTTAGTCGGATTCATCAGCTTCTACCTCCGGCACATCTTCCGCACAAGAAAATATTCTGGATAGCCAGATCCCGAGCGTTCCATTTGTGCCTCCACAAGCGTACGATCCCGCAGCTCCTGAAGCTGCTGAAGCTCCATACTATCCGCAGTATGATGAATCGTACTTTCAGTATGAAGAGCAGGCGCCTCAGTATGATCATCCTCCGGCTCCACAATGGCCTCCGCCTCCACAGCAGCCTCAGACTCCACCAGCTGCCCCGGTTCCACCAGCTCTTCATCCAGATTTGATGGTGCCACCGACTTCAAAATATGCAAAATATACCGTTAAAGACATTCTCCAGATGCCCGGACGAGAAGGCTTACCAATTCTTGATCCACTTCTACGACCCGGCACGACTTGGTAATATATTTTAAATTAATTTTAATGAAATTTTCATTAATTAATTAATATATCAATTAATTAACTCATTGGTCTAATTTATATGATTTTCAATTTGTAGGTTTGCTGTGGACAATAATGTGGGACAGAGCGTTGGAGATATCATCAGGGCTAACTTTCGACATGCTCATCCGAACTGGACCCTTACACCGGACCACGTTCGCATTACTTGGTTCAAGTGCTTCGCGGTTAGTTTTAAATTTATTTTATATTACTTTTTTAATTATTTTTATTTTAAAAATAATTCTTTATTTAATTAATTAATTTTCTCCCATGATTTTTTTAGCAAAAATGGAATTGGTCTATGGGTGTTAATGAGAAGGTGAAGGAAGAGTTCAACAACAAAGCCATGCTTCGTCTCAAGAACATTGTTGGCGACTGGAAGGAGAAGTGGAGGTATTTGGGGGATGACGCAAAAGAAACATACCTCAGCAATGACGTTTGGAATGGCTTGAAGGCTTATTGGCTGTCGGCCAAGGTAGTCAAAAGGTCTATGACTTGCTCTACGTCTCGGTTGACTCGTGATGCTGAGGGTAACCTTCCAATACCGCATACTTCCGGAAAGACTCCACATGCCAAAAGGGCACTGCAAATTATAAGTTTAATTTTGATGTTTTTTTAATTTTTTTAACATATTTATTTTTTATATTTAAATAATTATTTAATTATTTTTTTAATATAGGCTGCCAAGGAAGGAGCACCACCATCTCTAGCCCGAATTTACAAGGCGACCCACCAGCATTCCGATGGCACTTACTCCCATCCTCGAGCAGAGCAGATCGTCAACGAGGTCGAGAATCGGATTCAGGAGGTCGAGACTCAGCTAACTCAGGAGAATCCGGATGGTGCTCCGGTCCAGCTTTCCACCATCGAACAAGATCGAATTTTTGAGCAGGTTAGATATTCAATCTTTTTAACTTATGTTTAATTATATAATTTTTTTCATATACTAATTTTTTTTATTCAATGAAGCTTATTCCAAAGAAAAAAGGACGTATGGTCGGGGTCGGGAGTGTGAACGATGTTCCGAGGGCGAGAGCGGAATACGCTGTTAGGATCGAAGAAGACTCCTCGATCCGGAGGGATTTGTCATCTGCGAACCAGACCATAGCCACCCACAAGGACATGTTTAAGACTATGGCGAATATGTTCGATATGCTTATCGAGACAACACCAAATATCAACCCTTCGGTTATGACTCAGTCGCAGACTCTTCGTCCGACCTTCCTCCCCACCCCTACTCCAGAAGAGCAAGTAGAATTAAATCGGCGTGCAGCTCAAGCAGAAGTTGATCTCTTAAATGAGATCAACCTAAACAATTAATTAGTTTTTTTTTCGGTTTTTATTTTTTTGTATTTTGAATCTTAAAAACTTATGGATGTATATATTATGTTTTTATGAATGATTTCAATTTTTTAAAAAATTAATCGAATTTTTAAATAAATAAATATTTTCAAAATTTCATTTAAATATTACAAAATTAATTAATTAGTTAATTTTTATACCGGATGTTAATAGGTCGTACAATTACGTCTAATGAACATCTACAGAAGAAGTAATTTAGTCGTACTATTACGACTATCTTACCTCTATAGACGATGTAAGTTAGTCGTACATTTACGACCAATGAACAACTAAATATTATTTCTACTTTACGACTAATGCTTTACTTCTCGTTTACGACTAATATATTTACATCTACTTTACGACTTAGCCTTTTAGTCGTACACTTACATCTACTTTACGACTAATTGTGTTAGTCGTAATATTACGACCAATGTACCACGAAAAAGTGATTACGACTAGTCGATAACGACCATTCGTGATTGGTTGTTAGCTGGTCGTAATGCCCCTATTACGATAAACTAACAACCAAATGCGTAGTCGTTAAAGACCTGTTTTCTTGTAGTGTTGATTGATATTTATTCTTTTACATGTTCCGCTTTTGACTCCATTTTCTAGATATTTTGAAGCTATTATTGTACATGTTCCAATAAGCTACTTAGCTTCATTATATGTAATATATCTCTAGCTTCGTGATTATTGATTAACATACAAGTTCCTAAATGTAAGTTTCGTTTTCCAAGGTTCTTTTGTTCGATATTGAAGAGCGAGATTGATAAATTGTATTTCTCTCTTCCGTTTTATTGTAGAATTCACCTAGATTCTGAGTTTTGTAATGTTTATAATAGCGCCTACATGTGAAAAATTGTGCAATCAAAGTTGAAATTCAACCTTTGTTTTATGCATCAAATCCTAATAAGAAGAGTAATTGTCATTCGTCTTTTGAAGAATCCATCACAAAACAAGTAGAAAAACTTGAAAAACAAGAAACCAAGCAAATTCCAAAACCTGAATATCATGGTGGAAAATGATAGAGAAAGTAATCAAAAGAGAGTTTTTAACATGTTGGTTGATGTTTAATTTCCCATGAGAATGTGATATCTATTGGAGAAAGATCCAAAATAATTAAGATACCAACCATCGCAACTATTCCAGATGGGATGGTGAAGCCCATGAGTGGTCCTGAGCACAGTCATATAAAACATTGGCCTAGGGCTCCCACTTTTTTAAAAAAAAAATTTACATAGAGAAAGACCCCCAAATTTATATTAAAAAAATTCTTACAAAACCTTTACTAAATTGCTTAGGGCCTCTAACATCTCACGGACGGCCCAGCCCGCCAAGATCAGGAAAAGAAGCATTTAAAAGCTCAACAACAAGAAGGAGGAGAACAAGGTCAACAAGGAGGGAGAGGACAAGCTCAACAAGGAGGAGATGATAATCTCAATAAGGAGAGGAAAAGTTCATCAACAATATATAATGTTCTTGATATTATTGTTTTTCATATTTTTTATAAAACTAACCTTTTCCATATTGCATATGCTTTCATACGAGCGAAAAACAATGAAAAATATATTTTGAGTATTTTCGTTTTGTGTCTTTAAATTGATAATGGAGCATATATTTTAAGTTCATTAGATATTAGATTATTATATTAATTGCAAAACACATTTACTTAATAAATGTCTTTATCCTAATCATATATTTTCTCTGTTTCAATTTAGTTGTCGCTATAGAGTAAAATTTTTCTTTCAAAATAAATTTCGTTTTGTGATTTCAATGCAAAATTTATTAAATTTATGTGATATTCTATTTTTATTGGTTGAAATGTAGTTAAATTTATACGTAATGGAGTTTTTATTTAGAAATATATAAAATTAAATATTTTCTTAATTTTTGTGCACAAACTTAAGACGAAAAAAATTGAAACGAAGGGAGTAGTTATTAAAAGTATATTAATACTGTTTCTATGTATTTTTCATGTAATAGCTTACAATTACATGTACGTCTCTAGGCATATGCAAGAAGTACTTTTACACATGATCAAAAAATTTCTTGCATTTTTTTTGTGTAGAGTTATAGCAAACTTTCAAAAATTTAAGGCTCTATGGAAAAAGACTTTTATTTGTTCTTAAGAAATTAAATTTTGCATAAGGCTCCACAATTGAGACGTGCCTACTTATAAATGGTGTAAATTGCACGTATTTTTCCTAAGATTATATAATCTTCTGCTCGTATTGTCAAAAAGCCTCAGTAGACCATTAAGAACTTGTTATATTATCTGCCCTAACCTCGCCAAGAAACTTGTTTCCAATATTCTACTATTTATCACTAATATAGAATTGTGAATTAACGTTGATATTAAACTTCAGTAGCTCAGTTGGTTAGAGCGTGTGGTTGTTAACCAGAAAGTGGGAGGTTCAACACCTCCTTTGTGTGTTTTTATATTATTTATTAACCTTTTCTCTTCCCGGCTTTTTTCTTCTTCCTAACTGATCATGTCTTCGACTCGAACCGATTTGGTGGAAGGTATTCTTCATGAACTTCTTTACAGTTTCAGTTATTGTTGTGTTGCTTTGTTCTTCCTTTTTTTGCTGAGAGATTGACTTATGCTTAAGTCTTACTTGGCTTATAGCTCGTATAGTGTAAGAAGGGAACTTAGGGTCTGTTTTATTTTTGAAGTGAAAACTTTTGTGTATAGTTTGTCACGATAAAACAAAAGAGATATATTAAGAAGGTATGAAGTTCGTTTTTCGGCTTGGGGACTCAACACCTCCACTCAATGCTATGCGCTGCTATATCTGAAAACATGGATCATGTCATTCTTCACTTAGACTGCATTCTCTCACTTGTTAGGCACCACCAACTCGACATCACCAAAGCTGCTGCATTGTATACTGTCTCCTTCCAAAGTACATTGTATCTGGTCCGAGAGGAATAAACAGCTTCACGTCAATATCTCGACTCTCCTGACCATCATTTTCAAGCTGTTAGACAGGTTCATAAAGAATGCTATTCTTTCAAAGAGAAATCAAAAACAGATTCCTGGCCTTATGCAACACTGGTTAACACATGAGTAATCCATAATGAGGGACACTTAGTCTCTCCTTGAATTCTATGCTTTGCCTTTTTTTATTTATTTTTGCCAAGGTAAATCATAGTTAGAACCTTACACACTGTAAGTTTTACAAACACTACCCATTTTAGTGAAAATCACATATTTAGCAACTTGAGCTGAAGCATAACCATGTGCTTGATGGGGATAGATGGTTTGCAGTTTCTGCATCTCTTTTATTGTCAAGGTTTAGTAATCCGACTTATGTTTAGTAATATTAATTTCTATTTTATCTTTTAGATGTGTGGAGCAGTAAATAAAGCTAACAATCGTGATCTGACCCTAGAAAAATTGAAGGATAGAAAAGTAAAGGCGATACAAGATCCAGAAGTTCATAATATATTGTGTCTGGTGATGCAACATGTAAACACATAAGTAAAAGTTGTGTTTGGGATTTGATTTCACACTTACAAGCTGAGTTTAAGAACTGTGTGATGACGTTCTTTCAGTGAATGTTGCATGTATTGCTGAATTTCAAGAGAAACCCAACGTTCGAGAGTGCTATGGGCACATATCCAGTTTCGTCTAGACAGTACGATGGAGGCTCCTCTCTGTGTGATGGAATCGATAATCGAGTGGGCGACCCGAATCCAATTTGCAACCTGAAACAATCGACAAATAAAAAACAGAATCAAAACTATAAATCCAGAAATAAAATAATGAACTAAAGGAGTAATGCAAAGGGATGGATCAGATGATAAATCAAAGGTGGGCGATGGTGGATGATTGATAGCAATGGACGAGATGAGATGAATGATAGATCAGTGTAGATGGGATTAAGTTTATGGACACATATTTCTCTCAACTAATCAGTTGATGGAAGATGGACGAAGGTGGAATCAGATTTGCTAGATGCATGTCACTCTCAAGTCGGATCAGTGGGTGATGATCAATCGATAGTCGCCACAAGGTTCTATGGACTGAAATTTTGATAAGACAAAGTTGCTCTTAAGGGCTGCTTCTCATAAACTTTAGAAAGACTTAGGGTTTTTGTTGCACTTGCAAGAAAGTTCTACTTTATTGATTTTTGGGTGAAAAATACAAAACCACTTATATGAGACTTATATAGCCGTCCGATGTGCGGTGCCCTTCTAGGGGCCTTTGAAGCATAACAACATGGATTCTCTTGGACTCTAAGAAAATGGGCCAAACAATGCCTTAGTTTATTAGTAAATTGCAAGGAAATAAAAGAAAAAAAAATCACAAAACAAAAAAAAACTTGTTAGGAAAACAAAAGAAATAATTCAAATGATTTGCCTACCTGGTTGAGCCGCGCCTCCCCTCTAGGAAAGTGTGACTGAGGATATACCGGGACAGTGGTATGAATCAGCATGAATAATGAATATGGTAGGTCCAGTTTGGTTCTGGTCGAATGTGGAGAAAAGAATTAGATCGGCTTGATATTTGTTCTTGATTGGATGGGATTGGTCTTCGATCTTGAATTGGGCCATCTCATCTTCAATTGTCAACGGGTTGGTTTGATCCATGAATTCTTTGACGGCTTGGGTGAACAGTTCTTGTATGACCTGAGATCCGGACTGAATGGTCGAGCCTTCTCGAACTAGAGGAACCTCACCTTGGTTGACCACAACATCTCCTCCTTCTTGAGAATGTTGTGACCTCAAAATATCATCATCATAGGCAATATAGGGACCCAAGTCCTAAACATTAAACGTTTGAGATACTTTAAACTCACTTGAAAGTTAAAGCTTGTAGGCTTTGTTGTTGATCTTCTCGAGGACTCAAAATGGAACACTTCATGTAGGGGCTAATCTGGACTTCCTTTCCTCAAAGAACCTCTCTTGTCGCATGTGGAGCTACACTCATTCGCCTGGTCTGAAGAAGACTTCTTGGCGAGCAAGGTTTTGATTTTCTCAGCTTTCTTTCTAGGTTTTCTTTGACTTGTTGGTGAAGTTTGTTTTGAAACATATATGCTTTCAGGGAGCCTTCTTGGCTGCAATACACGGCTGGTGGTAATGATATGAAGTCGAGAGGAATCTCTGAGTTAAAACCATAAAGACCTCAAATTCTCAAAAGCAGAATGGTTAGCGGACGAGTGATTTAAATGATTGTAGAAAAATAAATAAATGGTAAACAAATTAACCAAATTTTCAAATTATTTCCAACTGTAGCTCTCAGTAGCTGGGAGGGTGTACGGTTTACTATTTTAGTATGACCATCGTTCTGAGGGTGGCAAGTAGTCGAGAAGAGGATTTTTTTCCAAGTTTCTTCCAAAATGTTCTCCAGAAATAGCTTAGGAACTTGGAGTCACGATATGACACAGTGGTTGAAGGAGTTCCATGTAGACAAAACATTTTCTTATAGAATAAGTCGGCCACCTGTAATGCATCATTGGTTTTGTCACATGTGATGAAATGAGGCTTCGTGGAAAACATGTAAACAACTACAAAAATAGAGTCTTTGTGGTTTATCTTAGGAACCCACACATAGATATGTCCACCCATGGTGCATTTGGGATGGTAAAGGCATATGCAAACCATATGGATGTGACCTAGATTTAGTTTTCAAGCAAGTGGTACACTTAGCACAAAGGCTCTCAACATGTCATCAAATACATGGCCAATAGAAGTGGTTAGTCAGAACATCCAAAGTTTTGGTTCAACCAAAGTGACCCATCAAGCTTTCTATGTGTGCCTCCTATAACTCCCTCGTGGAACCTTGTGGAATACGGAGTTTCTTCTCCTTGAATAAGAATCTATCTTGCTGATAAAATGGGCCGTATGCTTCCTTGGTGGTGTTACTGATTTTTTTTTGAAAAATCAGGGTAAGTGGCATATGAATTTTTAAGATGTTCAAAAACCATGATCTTAGCTTCCATAGTGGTGATGAGAGCGTATCTCTTTGATAGGCATCAACCACCACATTATCTTTGCCCTTCTTATATCTGATCACATATATAAAAGTCTCAACATACTCCCGCCACCTAGCATGTCTTTTCTTGAGTATAGTCTGACCTCTCAAGTGTATGAGTGTCTCAAATTTGTAAGAAGAACAAAACTTTTAGAAAAAATGTAATGTTGCCAAATTTCAAGAGACCTTACTAAAGCAAAGAGCTCCTTGTTGTAGGTTGGGTAATTGAGTGTTGCTCCACTCAATTTCCCACTAAAGTAGGCTTCTGATAGTCCTATTTGAGTATGCATATCACCTATCCTTGATCTTGATGCATCACACTCAATCTCAAAAATCTTATTAAAATCAAGAAGTGTAAGAATTGGTACATGAGTAAGAATATATTTAAGTTTGTTGAAATCTTCCTCTTGGGTTGGCCTCTATGTAAAGGATACATTCTTCTAGATGACTGAGTTCATTTGGGCTTCTATAGTACCGAACTTCTTCACAAAATGTCGGTAAAACCTAGCCAATCCATGAAAACTTTGAACATGGCCGATTGTGTTCAATGTAGGCCATTCTTGGATTGCTAAAATCTTCTCATCATTGACCTTCAGTCCCTGTGAATTTAGAAAAAAGTTTAAAAGTACTAATTGATCATTGCATAATGTGAATTTCTTAAGATTAACATAAAAAGACTTTTTTTCCTAAGAGATTTGAGTACTTGTTTAAGATGGCCGATATGATCATCTAAGAATTTTCTATAAATCAGCATGTCATCAAAATAAACCACTAAAAACCTATTGATGTAAGGCCTTATTACTTGGTTCATGAGTCTCATGAAGGTTATTGGTGCATTGGTTAGGCTGAATGGCATTACAAGCATTCATACAACCTTGATTGGTTTTGAAGTTTATCTTCCTTCTTTTAAACGTACTTGGTGATAACCACTTTTGAGTTCTACCTTGTAAAATATAGTGGCACCACTGAGTTCATACATCATGTCATCTAACCTTGCTATTGGATATATGTATTTGATGGTAATGTTGTTGATGGCTCAAAAATTCACACATTCGCCAAGTACCATGTTTCTTGAGAACAAACAGGACTGGTACAATACATGGGCTAAGTCTCTCTTGAATGCAACCCTTTCTTATGAGCTCATGAACCTGCTTCTCGATTTTTTTTGCCTCTTCTGGATTAATTCGGTAGGATGCTCTCCGGGTACAAGTTTGTTCTGATGTTTTGTCCCTCAGATGAGAGGTAACTCAGATGGTATAACATCAGGAAACACACCCTTGTATTTTTCCATGAGACTTATATAACCGTCCGATGTGGGTTTTTTTTTTGTAGGATTCCTTGAAGTAAAACAACATGGATTTGATGTCTTGTTATTTTCATGTTTTTAGCATCTCATATTAGTTCATTTAAGTCATTTTAGGTGTGTATACATTGCATTTTTGTGTTCATTTGCATATAACATGTGTTGGAGAAGTTATTTGGTGTAATTGGAAGTGATTAGATGATTTTGGAGTCCAAAGAGTGAAGAATGAGACGTACACATATTTTTGGGCTAAGTGTCACATCGGCCTCCTGCAGTGGTTTGATGTAACCGCTGCATCTCTTAGAGACCAAAAATTCAGCACGTGCCTAAGTGTCACAGCGACCTACCGCAGTGGTATGCACAAGCCGCTGGAAGAAAGTGAAGAGTCTATGTTTAATACCAAGGAAATGCAGTTCAAGTAAAGGATGCGAAGAAAATATCATCCAGAATCCGTACAAACATCCACAACGGCCTTTTGAAGTGGCATGCTTATATGTCCCCTAAACTCTGATGACTCACAGAGGCCTCTTGCAGCAGAATCATGAAGCCTCTCCGACACTTCAAAAAATCTGCAACTCTGTTTTGACTAGTTTTTACCGAAATTATTTTGAGCCAGCTCATGCTTGGGTTGACCCAGTTCTAGTTTAAGCCTATAAAAAGGCATTTTAGGGGAAAATAAACCCTAACCTAAGCTTTAGTTTTGTTATTTTCTTTAGTTCTTAGACTAAACCTTTTGCGAATCTTGCTTTCTTTAAGGATTTATTTTGTTAATCTTGTTTATCTATCTCCTAATATCTTGATTATTTATCCGATTTACAATATTAAACAATCCAGATCCGACTTGCAACCTAAAACAATCTAGATCCGATTTTCAACCTGAAAAAATCGACAAATGGAAAACAAAACTAAAACTATGAAATCCAGAAACAAAATAAAGAACTAAAGGAGTAATGAGAAGGGATGGATTGGATGATGGATTGAAGGTGGACGATGATGGAAGATTGATAATGATGGATAAGATGAGATGAAAGATGGATCCATGTAGATGGGATCGAGTTGCTAGACGCGTCTCTCTCAAATACATCAGTGTATGGAAGATGGACGAAGGTGGAGTAAAACTTTCTGGGCGTATGTTACTCTCAAGTCGGATCAGTGGGTGATGGTGGATCGATAGTCACCACAAATTTATATGGATTAGAACTTCGATAAGATAAGGTTTCTCTCAAGGGTTGCTTCTCACAACTCTAGAAAGACTTAGAGTTTTCGTTGCAACTGCAAGAAAATTCTACTTTATAGATTCTTGCTTGAAAACTACATAGCCACTTATATGAGACTTATATAATTGTCCGATGTGAGTGTTTTTCTAGGGGTCCTTAAAGAAAAACAACATAGACTCTATCGGACTCCAACAAAAAGGGCTAAGCAATGCCTTCGTTTTTTTGGAACACCTTAGTTATTAGACTCAATTCCAAAGAAATTAAAAAAAGTCACAAAAAAACAACAAACTTAGTAGGAAAACAAAAAGAATAATTCAAATGGTTTTATTATCTGGTTGAGCCACGCCTCCTCTTTAGGCAAGTGTGACCGAGGATGAACCAGGAAAGTGGGATGAATCTGCGTGAGTGATGAATATGGTAGGTCCGGTTTGTTTCTGGTCTAATTTGGAGAAAAGGACTCGACCGGCTTGATCTGGTTTCTTGATTGGACTAGAGTGGTCTTGGATAAATTGGTTCATCTGATCTTCAATTGTCATCGAGTCGGTTTGATCAATGAATTCTTGGATGGCTTGGGTGAACCTTCTCGTATGAACCGAGATCCAAACCAGGTAGCGGGCCTCATCGAACTATGAGAACCTCAACTTGGTTGACCATAACAGAGAGGGATTATACCCTTCAACATGGCCCATCAAATACAGAGCTTGGTCCATTTATGGTGAAGTAAATTAAGACAAGCTCGGTCCAATCAATTAGGTTAAACTGATTTGGGGGCAGAAATAAGAAGGGACTGAGTATAAAGAGAGCCGGAAAGGCATTAGGGAATTAGGCATAGGCGTTCATGGGTCTGTTGATTTCAGTTCGGTTGATTCGAGATTTTTGGATTTTTAGTACTATGCTCACAAGTCTCTTTCGGGTTTTACTATTTATCAGATCGGGTTTGGTTTAGATAGGATTGTAACCAAAGTCTGCAAACGTTCCTAAATATATTTTTAAAACCTGAAAAATTGACAATTTTTTTCTTCAAAATATATAAATTATTCACAAATGTAATTAAAAATTAGTTAAATTATATAAACTAACAAAAAGTATTCAAAATAACAAATGAAACAAACTATAAAAAAAATTAATAATGTAAAATATGTAAATTACTTTAAAATATATAAAAATATTAAAATCTTTAAATAATTTCGGATATCTTCGAATCCTATTTCCGATTTTGGTTTGGTTGGGGTTATACCCAGACCCCGAATTACTAAGCTCATAAGTACCATTCAAATATTTTTGTATAACGGTTTAGATCCGTTTTTGGTTTCTTCGGTTCGGGTAGGTAAGTACTTCGGCTTAGGGTAAAAACTCTCAGGCCTAAGGAAAGATATTCTCAGACAGACACATACATTGGCGGCTAAAGCTAGGGTTTTCTTGATTGCACTTTACTCTCGCCGAACACTTTATCATTTTGTCTTGTTTGTTAACCAAACCTCATTGTAACTCGTCACTTGATTGATTAATGAAACGTCTTTTAAATAACCCATTGTCGAGAGTTCGCGCATACTATAGTACATACCGAACTCAGATCTAACGGACATGAATATATTGTTAAGATAAATGAACTTCCAACCTAAAACCAATTGGTGATAAGTGGAGTGGTCCATCAATCTTATATATTGCTAATCCCTTCTAACTACCGATGTGGGACTTTTGTCACTAATATGCCCTCTCGAGATGATGAGTCTTTGAGCGTCAATCTCATAATGTTTGGGCAGAGATTGATGGACGCATTTGGACGGATCGAAAATGAATCGGGTTGGATTATTTGAATCGGACTCTGATACCATGTTAAGTTAGATGGACTTCCAACTTAAAACCAAACATATCACATATAAGGATTGAAGAGTCCAAATACCCAACGGTAATGAACAAGATACAGAGGCTGGTCAGTGCCGGTATTGTTCAGGCTCGGTAAATTAGTTATTGCTAAATCGGACTAAAACTAAAGTTTGTGCAAATTAATTCTCACCGTGTTGTTTTTATCTTTGGTTAAACTGGAATTCTCTTTTTGTTTGGGTCATGTTGTGTGAGTTATTATCGAATGAATCAAGGTTGTACTGTTCTACTAGTTTTTATTTTACTTTTACCTCTTGGAATCTTTTCAAAATAATTTGAGTTTAAACTTTAAAGATAAAAAGCTATAAATCTTGTTCCTCCAGTATCCGCTTTTTCTCACGTGCATTGCACGTTCAGACCATTAACCAGTTTAGAGCAGCTTTTCTCTCTAAAGGGTGCACTATCGTTAAATGAGACACAAAAGTAGAGTTTTATGAAGCGGAGAGTTGAGGTGCCTTGATTCGGTTTGGACCGGCTTGAACTTGTTGATATATGGTATAGTTATAACTTGGTCTTATTGTTCGACCGGTTCACCAATTTGACACAAGTAGATAGAAAGAGACTTTGACATTTTGCTAATAAATACTATTTGGTTAAATCACAAAACCCAACATAATGTGAGGTGAAAGCGGAGCAAAAGTCTTCGTTTAGTTAATCAAATGCTTTTCAGGAAATAAGGGAATCAATAGTACAAAAAACATCATAAATGGGGATACATCTAAATGCATGTTTTGTAAATGTGGCAATAAGCTAGTTTTTTTTTGCTCTTTCAAATGGTACTAAATCCACTTCGCCTTGTGCTATTACTTTCTTATAATAATTTGAAAGTTGTATTTAAATTAATTAAAAGAGCACTCAAATGTCCAAAGAATTGATAAGATCTACCCACCTGCTCCCAAACTGCCAAAAGTTATGTAGCTTATGTGTAAAGAAGTAATGCATTATCATCATGGATATATCACAGGTTATTCAAATCTTATTAATGCTCAACCTTTATATCTGTATCTTATTACTTGCGTGTGATATTAAAAAAACTCAAAAAGCAGCACTGGCTATTCAAGGTGGTTCAAAACGGTAAGCTGTTTGTACGCTCCAATAATATACGATTCTTGGAATTTATGTTCATTTGGAAGTGCCGTCAGAACCAGATAGAGCTTTCAACATAAATCCAAAATTATATTTGGAACCAGTTAATCCAATATTACATACAAATACAAACTATCATAAAGAAAACAGAAACAAAACCAGAAGAAAAAAAAAAGGAAGATATGACAAAACCTAATTAAGGACCGAATATTCCTTTAATCCATTAGTCGAACTATGATTTATGCCGAGCTGCAAACCGGTTTACAATAGCCAAGGCATTACTAGTAACTCGAGCGACATGAACAACTCTTCTTCTAATCGAAGATTTCACCACACCATCCATAACCTTTCCATCGAACCCATCAAGACACGTTGTCTCATCAGTTAAGGCAGCACTAACCCAAGTTTCAACGTTACTTAGCCGCCACAAGAACTCGTCCCGATCACGACCGGATCGACCCACTTGTTTCATTTCCCTCATCGACTGAGCCAACATCCCTAGGCCATCTCCAAGATTCTCAACACAATCCTTCACGGCTAAGTACTCTCTGCGTTTGATTCTTCTTGATTTAGTCAGCTTAGCTACATAGACCGTTGTGGACCGAACCCGGACTAGAGTAACGGCTAAAGCGGTTTGAGCTAACCGGTTTTCGTTGTGGCGGATTTTGCTGGCGAAAGCCACGAGGCATTTGAAGCAGAGTTTAGGGTAACGCGTGGTGCGGCATGAGGATACGATGAACTTGATGCTGTTGTTAGGGTTTGGTGATGATGAAGGTTTGGCTATGGCGGATTGAGAGAGTAGTGGAAGAAAAAGTAGAAGGCAATAACAAAGATGGGTCAGCTTTGATTCCATTGTGTGTTTGTGGAGTGTTTCAATAAAAACTTAAAAGATATGTTGTGTGGTGTTATTTATAGGAAAGTTCATTTATTGTATTTTTTTTTAGAAAAATACTTTAAGGTAGTACTAAAAATATTTTTGTTACAAAATAGTTTTTAAAGATAAAATGATCAAAATAGATATTATTAAAAGATGTATATATGCACTTATACTACTTAAGTTAACTAATCTGGACTTAGAATTTAGAGTTATGAGAGTGAAGTTTTGGAGTTGAGGTTTGAAATTTTAAAAATTAAAATTAAAATTTTCAAAATAAAATATATATTATGATTATTTTAAGGATTATTTTGTGACAAAAAATTTTAAAATGGCTATTTTAAGAGATTTGACTTTTTAATAGAAATTGTTCAAAGGACGTCCGATAAAATATCATAGGATGTTAGTGGACTGCGCGGAGTATAATACTACTACAGTTTGTTATTGATATTTGCAACACATACTTGTCTTTAAACGCCTACTTTAATGAAACCTGCTTTAAACGCCTACTTCAATGAAACATGAAAAATACAAAGATTAGATGGACATGTTGAACTAGTTGGAAGTAAAACCTGATCTCTTATAGCGAGTATACACGTAAAATGATCGAGATGTAGTAAAGCTGAAGATTTATAAATTGGATCGATAGTTAAGGGTGGAGTCAATCTCAAAATTATTTGGAGAATAAGCAGCTGAAAATTTATCTTGTAGAAGGGAGATCTTTTCATAGAAGTCTTATAAAGGCTTAGTAGAGTTTTTACGAAACTTCTCATACTTAGAGATTTGGAGAATATTTCTCATGAAGCTAAGTTACCCGATTTGTTATTGGATATAAGAATTCTCGCACGACCTGTGCAGAAGGGTTATCACTTGAGTTGTATTCTTAGCATAAGTGTGATTTTTCATAAACTTGTACCGTGAGTGAAAAGCACAAGAGAGTAAGGGAGAGATTCTTACATTTTGTATTTAGTCTAGGACGTGTGAGGCTAGAAGAACAAGTCAAGAATGTCTTGATCTTGTTGATGTACTATTTAAAGAGAGACTTGTAAGTTCACTTAAAAATCCTAGTATATGCACATATTTTTGTAGAGATATAATTTGGTGTACTTTGTGTTACATTTCTTGCTATAATTCTTGCATTTTACAAATTGTATCAGAGTCGCCACCCATTCTATTTTATAACGGTGAGATCATGTGGAAGAAATGAAGAACTAACATGAAATTGTTTCCAATGTGAGTGTGATTCTGAATGCATTCAACTATGGCCTCTGGAAGCCAAAGATGAGGTAAATCATTCGAGGAATTGATGTAATGGCATGGAAGTCAATTGTGTCAGGATTGACTGGCCACATTTTAAAGTTGAGTCAGGGGTTGAATCCAGGAAACCCGAAGAGGAATGAACAAACACCACGCTGAAACTTGCGAAGTTCAACTCAAGAACGGTTTCTGCCATATATGCAAGTGTGACTAAGAAACCTTTGAGCTGATTCAAAGATGTGAAACAGCCAAGGAAGCATGAGAAATTACATAGACTCACTTGAATGAACTACTAAGGGAAGAGTTCGAGGATGGACTTTCTTGCATCTAAGTTTGAAAACATGAAGTTGGGGGAACATGAATCGACTGAGGAATTCAGATTTCTAATCAGTGGATTGACTTAGAACTCGTTAATTTTAGGGAAGAAATACAAGGACAAGAATATTTTAATAAAATTCCCCATGTGTCTTTCAGCCAAGTATACAACATAAAAGGAGGCTATGACGATATCTCTTAACATTGATGAGATTAGCTTCAATGAAGTGGATGAGATGCTCAGAGAACACGAGATGGATTAGAAGGAGGAAAGAAAGGAAAAAAGTATAGCACTTGTGTCACATGAAGCTTAGAAAACTGAGGATGAAAGAGATGATCCGGCTAATTTGCTGGTAGAAAGATTTAGCAAAGTGCTACAGAGAGTAGAGCAAAGTCAAAAGAGAGGAAGCTCATAAAGACATTTATTATAGACTAGAAAAACTAACAAGAATTCTGATGTTCAAAGTCCCGAATGTAGAGTTTGGTAACTACAAAACAGAATTTCCTACGGTGAGAAAAAGAGATATTAGGTGCTTTGGATGAAAAAGTACTGGTCACATGCAACTCAAGTATATCAGTTTCCAAAAGAGAAACCGGGATAAGTCGTTAATCGGAATCAATGAGAAAGACTCTAAACATAACAATGAAGAACAAGAAGATATCAACAACTTTGTGGCCTTCCTAAAGATTACTGAGTTTGTTAAAGGAGAGAGACTGACACAAACAGTGATCAGCAATAGCAGATGCTGATATAACTCCTGATTACCATGAGGTATGCAAAACAATAGTTCAACTTGAAAAATAAAACCTTTCTCCGAAAAAGGAGAAAGGCATGTTGTAAACAAATATTATCACACTTTAGAACGAAATAAAAGATGCGGGGAAGATAAGCAAAAGCAGTGTAGAATTGATGAACAAAAATTTACTCTTGCTACACGGGTTAACATACAGATGAAAGAAATGCAGGCTGAATACAAATCTCGCAAGCTTTAAGAGATTTAGATCATCAGTATAAGAAAATTAGGATTCTTACTAGATTGAAGAAACTCAACAAAAACCTGAGCTATGTAAGATAAGACCAGACTTCAATACGACTATGTTATGAAGGGTATGAAGGATCAAATACATGACCAGTCAACTTTTCTCCTAGCTCAAAAAAGGTGACTCACTAGAAGTTGAAGTATTAACCCAAAAATAATGTCCAATTTCCGAAAAAGCAACTTGTATGTCACATAACCAGAAAGAAGCAAAGTGTGCTTTCACTGCGGAAATATGGGACATATTAAAAGAAAGTGTTATCACTATAGAGAAATAGTGAATCAACTTTGAAGTAAGGGAAGTACTGGTGGAATGGATGCCAGAAGCATGTATGGGTAAGAAGGCCAATTAAACATGCAAAAATCTACATCGGTAACCATGACTAAGATACCATATGAAATGTGGAAGGGGAAAACGCCAAAGCTGAGATACTTTCATGTGTTTGGGGGCAAGTGGTACATCCTAAGTGACAATGATCATCTTGGAAAATTTGAGTCAAGAAGTAATGACGCAATGTTTTTGGGTTATTAAAGAAGTAGCTCAACATTTTGGGTGTACAACACGATATCCAAGATGATTATGGAATATTTGAATGATGTCTTTGATGATGCAGCTTTAGTTCAGTGAGATAAGAATGATCCATAAGATGAATCAAAAAGATTTAATCCGAAAACTCCAAATCTAATAAGATTATGGCAGTGGAAATTACTGCTGAACAGCTTAAGGAAGTCAAAGTAGTGCTCAAATTGTTGATCGAAATCACTTGGATGATGACATGATTGGGAATATCGATGAAGGAAGAAGAACTCGTAGTCTAAAGATCAACTTTAGAGAGATGATAAAATTTGCTTATTTTATTTCTACCATTGAACCAAAAGAACACTCTAAGGCACTAGCTGAGGAGTTTTTAATCCAGGCCGTGCAAGAAGAACTTGAATAGTTCATCAGAGAAGACGTATGAGAACTTATTGAGAAAAAATGAAAACATTGTGAGAACCAAACAAATATTCAAGAACAAGAGTGATGAGAATGGAGTTGTTCTCATGAACAAAGAAATGTTAGTTGCTAAAAGATACTTCCGTATCGAGGGAGTCAACTTTGAAGAAACATTTTCTTGAGTGGCCAAACTTGAGTCCATCATGTTGTTCATCGGAATGGTGTGTATCATCAACTTCATTGTGTTTCAAATGGATGTCAGGAGTGCATTTTTGGAGTACTACAAGAAGAAGTCTTTTTATATCAACCAAAAGGGTTTGAGGATACCACAAACCAAAGTATGTGTACAAGTTAAATGAGGCACTTTTTGGGTTGAAGCTAGCACCTCATGTATGGTATGAGAGGTTGAGAAGATTTTTGATCGAAAAAGGGTATGTCAAAGGAAGTGTTGACAAAACTATGTTTGTCTTATATCACAATGATGATATGCTATTTGTGAAAATCTATGTTGATGATATCCTTTTTGGTGGAATATTGACAACCTTTGTGGAAGCATTCATTAAAGATATGACTCATGGGTTTGGGATTAGTATGGTAGGCAGCTGACGTACTTCTTGAGTCTTCAAATATGTCAAACGGTAGATAGAGTGCTTATCTCTCAAAGCTCATACGTAGAAACCTTGGTGAAAAGGTTTAGTCTAAGAACAAGTAGCTGGAGATTCACTTTGAAGAAGGAATATCTTGTCATGGATGTTCCATAAAGGCTTAGTAGAGTTTTTAAGAAACTTACCATATTTGGAGATTTGGAAAATATCTCTTCGGAGGCTAGGTTAACCGATTAGTTACATGATATAAATAATATTGCAGGACTTGTGTATTAGGAACATCACTTGAGTTGTATTTGTAACATAATTGTGAGTTTCTTAAATTTGTATGGTGAATGAAAAGTACAAAAGGATAATGAGAGAGGTTTTAAGGTTTTGTATTGAACATTAATTAGGATGTGTGAGGTTACAACAACGAGTTTAGAGTTTTTTGGTTTTGCTGACGTTCTGTTTGAAGAGAGATTTTTAAATTCACTTTAATTTTTTTTAGTATATACACATATCTTTGTAGCGATAAATCCTGGTATACTTTTTGTTATAGGTCCTATTATAGTTTTTGCATTTATACAACCCTCGGGTACTTGCCCAAGATAGGGATAAGAAAACGAGATTTTAATGATAAAACCTTTTAAATATTTTTAAATTGGGATAAGTCCCCAATTAAAAATGTTAAAATTCTAATTTACAAATCATTAATGTTTATCACACTTCCTTTACTATGCCGTATATTTTAGATGGAAAACATTTAAAATAAAATGCAGTATGTTAGTTAAGAGATTTATTACTAAACATATACAAATCTTACACTTCTTACATATTAAAATTTCACACTTATCCTTTTACAATTTTATACTTTTTATTGATGAACTTGATTTTTTTAAATAACAAACCTATATTATTACAATGTGCACTAAAATAGACAGGGATAACCGAGAAAATATATTACTAAGTTATTCTCTCTGTTTCAATATGATGTATATTTTGGGTTTTTCACATATATTAATAAAATATATAATAAGTGTATTTTTTGATTACTTTTTTCCATAAATTTAAACTAATAAGAATTTAATAAGTATAATTAAGGTTTTTGAAATTTGAAATTATCATTATTAGTTGACAAAATATGCATGAAATATATATAAAAAAATACGTCTTTTGAGACAATTTTTTTTCTAAACATGTAACATTATGAAATAGAGGGATTAGTTACAATCGAACCAAGCTTATCTATAAAGTTGAAAAATATATTATCTAGCTCTGAGCTAGATATAATAATAGTTATCTTTCTGTGGTTAAAAAAAGAATAGTTATCTTTCTATCACAAAATATGTAACAGGAGATATGGTGGGCACATGTCTTCTTTTTGGTCCTTCAATAGCTTTTGCATGTTTTTACCATCTTTTCATATCTTATTCAATTGATTATAATATATATTAGACAAGAAATGATGCTGTTACCCAGATCCACTTTTATAAGTACACATTTCCATTGCTCCGTTGGTGATTTTAACAAGAAATCAGATGCTGTTACACATTGGTAACACTTAAGAGTGAAAACGAAGAAGTGGTTGCAAGTTACACAAACAAGCTATTGGGGAAAGGTGTTTTAAGTTGGAAGAAAAATATAATATGGAAGATCTAATTTTGTAGCGAAACCATTTGGGTATTGGTGAAAGCAGAGATCCAACCTCCATCGCAAATAAATCAACGAAAATTAAAATGCAACACTACTATTAAGCCCTATTGCTTGTTCAATGGTTGGAAATTCAATTTGAACCAAGAAATGGTAACGCTGCATTTTCAGTCTCTTAAAACTAAGAACCTATTGTCATGCCCGATCCAGTTCATTTTGGTGCCTAATGCCCAACAACATTAAGCCCATCTAAAAATTCGTTTTTTCAGATGCAAGGGATAGGAGACGAAACGAACACCATTAGGACGTTAATAACAGTTCAAACCACTAAGCCATAGTAAACTTTAAAAAAATTGCTGCCCTTTAAATATATAACTAGCCTTTGATCCGCGCACCCGCGCGGTGTTATTTTTGTGAATGTCTAATATTTTAAGCAATTTGTTTGATATAATTGTATATATGACTTGAACTTAATATTCAATATCCGTTAATCGATTTGGGATCTTATCCTCTTCGAAAAATGGATATTCATGGATCATGATAATAATTTTACGGATTCGATTGATCCAATTATAAATTCGGATAGCAAAATTTTAAGTCTGGATATTCAGATCCAGATATTAAATATTTAACATTTAATTATAGTTGTCTATGTATATTATATAAAATAACTAAAATTTTAATTTTATTAAATTTTAATGATTCTTAAGCTTTTTAAATAATAATTTTAAATAGACTAAATAGATGGTTAATAGTTAGTTTTTAATTTATTTTAAATTAAAAAACAGGTTCGGATGTCTGCGTGTATTTTGATTTTAGTATGAATATTCTAACCCCAAATATCTGAATATGGATAACAATTTTACGAATCAAACAAATGCATATCTGAATCCGTATATCCTAGAATATCCTAGATATTTGATCCGTCCTAGATCTAATTGTATATATGTATTATATGGTGATTTTTTTTAATTTATAAATTACATTAGTTATTCTAGAGCATTATTCTTTGTTAATTCGTCTTAATAAAGGCATTACGACGAATTAACATGACAACACGTTTCGTTATAAAACGTCTGTTGTAATGAATGATTCGTCAAGAAGATCCTCTAAGAATTGCAAGCGAACCTGCTGGTGATCCATTTTAGCCTGCAATCAAGCATTCTCCTCATCCGTCTCAAGGAGTAGGAAAAAGTTTCCTTTGGGACGTCATGGACGGATCTTATTATTACCTTCCGCCCTTTTTTTGGAGCCACCTAAAAAAAGAAACATATTAATTTTATAAAAAAAATATATATTCTAAAATTTTACCTCTTCGAAAATCTTGTCCACCTCTTGTATAGACAATTTGGCAGGTAATCCATCGGTAGACTCTCGGGTTAGCCGCAGCTCGCACTCTTCAACCCGAGCAGCCACGTCGAGAAAGAGCTTCCCCGACCGTGCATCTTAAAAAGTCCTTCTTGATATTTGGTGAGTGTCTTGAATAGATCAGATAGAGATGACATGACTCCGGTCTTCTTAGCCTACACAAGGATATAAAGTAAAATTATTAATTTTTATGAGATAACAAATGAAATTAAATATCAAAACTAATAAAACTTACAACTCGTAGACGGACCCCCATCATGGTATTTTGCCCGGTTGTATGAAGCATAGGCAAGTGACCATCCACATCCTTTGTCCTACGGGAAGCGAAACAACTGTTGGATATCGAGCTAGCTTCCAATAGGCGATGAGGCCATCCCATACTTCATTTGTGATCTCGCTGGGTTTCACATCATATTCGTAGTACTCCCACTTGTCTTTCCAATCCGAGACGGTGTTGCGAAGGAAGATCTTTGCTCTAGCAACAAATTCCGTCTTCACCCTCTCATTAATTGCTAAGGACAGTGCCACCTTTACTAAAACAAAAAAATATGAATTTAAATAAATTAAATAAATTAAATAAATTAAATATATAATTTATTATTAAATATAAAAAATGGAAAAAAGTTACCATGAAATATTTGAACCACATGGTCCTAATATATTCGAGATTCATACTCCATTTCAGATGGGCCTCAGTGAAATACCCTTTGATGTGTCAGAAACGCTGCATCCGACCACAATTATCAACTCCAAACTTGAAATTAATACCAATGGTTAGACCGTGAAATAAACAAATATAATGTAAAATTTTAAATTAATATAATTAAAAAACATACCAAAAAAGTTACCTTCCGGGGTATCGGGTCTAGAATCTTCAAACCTCGCTCGGTCGAGGGTGAGAGAAGATCCTTGACCATATATGTAGTGTATGGGGCAAGATGCAGGGACAAGCAAATCCGGATGAAACTCCGGATTCTGGGGCAGGAGGTGCACCAATTTTGGAGCCGGTGGGAGGCCGCCTCGTATGGAGGAGGAGGTGGAGACGATCGAATGGTGTATCTGAGGTGCATAAGGAGGAGTCCGAGAAACTCTTTGAGACGTCTGTGACTCAGGGACCACCTCTCTATCTGAAAATGATGATGGAGCTGAAGAAGATGTCCCAGCAACAAGGTTGCAAACATCTCGGAATAAGTGGTTGGTCGTCTCCTAGGTGCCATCTAAAATTAAAAAAAAAAATATATATATATATATATTATATATATATATATATATATATATATTATATATATATTATATATATATATATATATATATTATATATAATCAGGGTTTTAAAATACTGCAATCTAATCATGGAATAAAGTTATGTTCCCTAATCTAATCACCTATTTACTCCCTAAACTAAAATTAAAAAAAAACACATACCTTAGACTTGCAAAGAGAATGTTTGGAGGAATACACGAGGCAAGCCTCGTGAGTGATCCGCTGGTATATATATAGAAAAAGGTTCCTCTTAAATTCGTCCTAATGTTACGACGAATTTATTAGTATCCCATGTTCCATACAACAATTACCAGGGTGTTTTTCAATTACGACGAAATTCTAGGACACCCTTTTACGAAGAACTTACAAGGATACATGTATTACGAGGAAGGTACTATGCCCATGTTTTATATTACGACGAAATTACTAAGAATGTATCTAAAGCCCTAAAAATCAAATCCCCAAACCCCAAAATCACTTATCCTTAACATCACATCTCTCTTTTACTCATCATCAAATTTTTTTGTTTTGTTTGTGGTCAAATAGAAACCCTAAACCCCAATTAAATATGCAAAACCCTAAACTCCAATTATATTAATAAACTCTAATTTAATCCACAAACTCCAATTAAATCACTAAAGCCAGAACTAACAAGTATTATAATCGAACCGACTAACACACATGCATGAAGTCGTAAACTGATTTTAATATTAAAAACAATATTTTACATCATTCTGAGTCATTCGAGTTTTCATCAATATCAATACAATAATCATCATCATTTTCATCAAACTTGTCTTCAACATTATCTCTCTTAACCTTCCATTCGATCGTGGTTATGTCTTGAACTCCTATCAAGTTTCTTATCTGAGTTAACTTAATATGCCCCCAAATATTTAGTTAGAATGCCGCCTTTTTTCTACTCCCAGAACGTGTGCTACTTCGGCTAGATCCATGTCGATGCATTCCTATATGAAATGACAACGCTTATGAATGTGCATACGTTTACCATGAAATATTGGATTCTTGGTAAGAGAAATCACAGACATGTTGTCAATCTTGATGATAACTTGTGATGTGTCAAAGCATGTAATCTCACTTAATTTATCCTGTAACTATATCGCTTGTCGTGCTGCTTTTGTTGCTTCCATAAACTCGGCTTCACATGAAGACAACGAGACTTTGTTCTGCCTCTGTGAACACCATGTGATTGGTGAGGATACATAGTAGAACATATGACATGTAGTGCTTCTTCCAACTTCTTGGTCAATGTTATGATTACTATCATTGTATCCAGTGATTTCTCTTGATCCTCCACGCTTAAAATTCAAACCATATGCGAAAGTTCCCTTGAGATATCGTAGTATCTGCTTCATTAATTTGCCATGTGATTTACGAGGGCTCTACATATATCTGCTTCTGACTCCAATAGAGAAATCTAAGTCTGGACGAGTATGTAACAAGTACCTTAAAAATCAGACATTCCTTCTATAGCTCGTAGGATCTATCTCTACTTCTTCTGTAGCTTTTGAGACTTTCAGTCCGAATTCCGTAGGTATCTGAGACAAATTTCACTTCTCTAAACCTGCTTCGCCTAGATACTTCCTTGTATGGCCTTATTGTTTAAGCTTAATTCATACGTCCCCTTGAAACACTTCAATATCGAGATAATAAGTGAGACTTCGAGGTCTAACATCTCAAACTTAGATGACATTCCGGTTACAAACAGATCGTCAACGTAGATAGCAATGATGAGGTGCATTTATTTCTCTTCCTTGCGATACACGGCAGATTCATGTGCACATCTGTTAAAGTTTAGACCTTTCAAGACTTCATCAAACTTCGTGTTCCAAGCTCGTGGAGCTTGTATTAAGCCAAACAACGCCTTTGTAAGCTTATACACTTTCGGCCTTTGATTTTAAACCTTTGGGCTGTTCAACATAAACATCTTCCTTTATTACACCATGAGAAAGATGTTTTACGTCCAAGTGATGAAATTCTCATCCGTTTGAGGATAGCAATGCACTTAGTAATCGTATGGTTTCTATACGACCTACTGGTGCAAAGACTTCATCAAAATCTATGTCAGATTCTCGTACGTATCCTTTAGAAACTAGTCTCGACTTTTATTTTTTGATAGTACCATCTACATTCTTATTTATCTTGAAAATCCACTTGAGACCAATAACCTTTATCCCGCATTGTTTATCAACTAAGCCAAGTCTTTTTCTTATTGATTCATTCGATTTCTTCTTTTCACGTGTGTCTCCACTCCTTGTGTTCTTTTGAGTCTTTGAAACATCTCGGCTCATTTTGATCATTAAGAGTAGAATCTCACATTCCACTGAGGCTTGAATTATATAGTTATTAAGATAATCAAGAAATTTTACTATTATGTTTGATCATCTTAATTGAGGTTGATCATCTTGCTCGTGATGATGTTGAACAGAAACATGCGTATTAGTCTCTTCATTATTGTCGTCTTGAATATTTCCATCATTATATGGTCCAAAGCCTTTCATCAATAAAGTCTCCCCACATCATATGCAACATCCATGTTTCCCTACTTGATCTGCTTGATGCTTTTTCCAACACCATGCTATTTTCTTGTCAAACACTACATCACGACTTACAAC
Source organism: Moricandia moricandioides (assembly GCA_905132885.1). NCBI lineage: Eukaryota > Viridiplantae > Streptophyta > Magnoliopsida > Brassicales > Brassicaceae > Moricandia > Moricandia moricandioides. Next base: position 31,886 of record CAJHQQ010000829.1, on the reverse strand, counting down.
AATTCTTCATGTTGTCGGATTTTACATCCTATAGGCCTTAGATTCCGGATCGATTCCAAGATGCAATTATGGTAGTGATCTATCGTCTAGTTTTTTAAGGTTTGCTGGTTCAGCCTTCGAGTAAGCTAGACAACCGAAAACCTCCAAGTGTTCAAGCTTTGGTTTTTCTGTCTAAGACACTCATATGGAGTCCTGTTTACAAGGGATTTTGTACCCACCCTGTCAATCACGTATGTTGTATGACACACTGCCTCTTCCCACTAGTAATTTCGTAATTTTCATCGCTTTGAGAGTGTTTCTTGTTATCTCCATTAACGTCCCATTTCTCCTTTCCACGACGTCATTCTTCTTCGTTTTCTAAGGAGCTGTGAGATGCATCATGATCCCACTTTTTCACAGTTTACATCGAACTCTTTTGAGGTGAATTCACCTCCTCTTCTCAGAGTAATGATCTTTTTCTCAAAATCCTTTTCTATCAGATCTTTAAATGTCTTGAACACACCAAACACACCTGTCTATTTTCTTTCATCAAGATCTTCCCCATATATCTTGAGAAGTCTTCTATGATGAAAAATATGTATCTGTTGTGAGTGATGGTTGGTGGTGTTATCGTATCACACAAGTCTGCATGAAGAAGCTCAAGTGGTTTGGCTGCTTTGTACATGGTTGCCTTTGGAAATGCTTGACGTATTTGTTTTCTGGCCAAACACGATTCACACATCTTCTTCTCTTCTCTGATCTCTGGTAAGCCGTAGAACATCTTCTGGTTGGACAGAGCTTTCAACGTCTTGAAGTTATATGTCCCAACCTTGCGTGCCACTTCCAAGTTTCATCTGCAGTTCTTGTGTGTAAGCATACCGGTTTTCAAATCTTCAGACCAATTTTGTAAAGTGTGTTGGAAGACCGTATGACTTTCACCAAGAGTCTTCCACATGGATCATGAACAGTCAAGTAATCATGTCTCATTCTGACATTGCAACCAGCTTCCATAGCTTGTTATAGACTCAGAATATTGCTCTTAAGTTCAGGGATGTAGTCGATATCTGTTACGAGTTATTGTTCGTCCGTTTTGCTTTGAAAAAAATTGATCATTTCCCTCTTATTTCAATGCATGATTCATCTCCAAAGTTAATTTTACCTTTTATATTCTCATTGAGCTCATATAAATATTTCTTGTTTCCAGTCATATGATTGCTTGCTCCATTGTCGAGGTACCATATTCCATCTTCATCATTGGGGTCTACCTAATTCCTTGGAATGATATTCTCTTCATTCAGGAATACGATTTCGTTCATATAGAGGGCTGGATCAGCTTTTTCTTTTCCATTTTATTTACCTCCTCCAACTTTTGTAATCTTTCTGGACATGTGGAAGCCCAATGCTTAGGTTTGTCACATCAGAAGCAAATTAGAGGTGGGTTCTTTCTTATCTTTCGATTGGAAATATTGATTTGCAGAACGTTCTTGTGAGTTGTATCTTCATCTGCCATGTTCTCTATGTTCTCTTCCTCCTCTACCAAGGCCTATGTATCCCATGCCTCCTGCTGCCGTAGAACTATGATGCTACGAGCTTGTGAGTAACAGTTTTCCTTGCGGTTCTCTATGATTATCCTCCTCTTTAATACGTTCATCATAGGCTTTGAGTCTTCCTATGATGTCTTTTAATTATGTCATCTTCAGATCGATGAATTGCTCGAGAGAGGCAATAATATGGATGTATTTTCTTCTAGGTAGAATGTTAGAAACTTCTTTACGAGCTTGCTTTCTTAGATATTTTCTCCAAGGGATGCAGCCTTCGATGCTAGCTTTGATAACTTTCCTGAAAAGTTATCAATTGTGTCTAAAGAATTTCTCTTAATTCTTTCAAACTCTGACATTAAGGTTTTTAATCGTGCCTCTTTAACATGATCAGCCCCTTGATGTCGCTTGCGTATCGCCTCCCATATCTGTAAGGGTGAGTCTTATTCGCCAACTTATAATATAAGATTCTCTGGAATGGATTGGAATAGCAATGATATTGCGATATTTTTCTTGTTTGATTCATCTATTCCAAGTTGGAAAGCTTCCCAAACCTTATGAATCCGTAGCATAACTTTCATTCTCATTTCTCAAAGAGGTAAACATAAGACACTAGATTGAGATCGTTTTGTCAAACTCTTTTTGACGTGTAGTTTTTGTAAGATCTCCTATAGCTCGGTTCTCTTACTAACAAATGATTGATAAAAACATGTGGCTGTGATACCAAATAAAAGGAACAAAATGTCTTCTTGTCTGACCACAATTCTTAGGTTGAACACGATACATCTCGGGTTATAAAAATTGCTCTATTTATTAATGCTTAGAAAATAACTCAAAACTAACGCTCGATTATATATTACTGACACAATTCATCATTGATATATATAATGCTAGATAACACCTTTTATGTTATTTTATTTTTATAAACCAACTTGTTATAAGAAACTGAAAATCATAAGCTTATTCAACAAACATTATAGTTAATAATCTTTGAATAATGCCATTTAATATCTTTTTCAAGCTTCTCTCTGCGCATTTAATAGCATGTCATTTATCCTATTACTAATAAAAGAAAACTATAGAAGTACATTAAATATCATGTCACAATACATGTCCAATAACGTATGCTTTCATTCAAGTTTACACATGTCATTTATACTCTTTTACTCCTAAAAAGGTCCTAGAAATTTATGATTTCTACATAGACTTATGTTTGAACGCAACAAATCACATATTTTCCAGCTTATTGCATGACATTAGAAACTATACTTATCTAAACGTAATACTTACGTAGATTTGTTTTATAATTCAACAGTGAAACAAAAATGTTATACGATATTTAGTTTTATAATACACAGTGAGAAAAAAATATTTCTTATTCCACAACATTTATAAGTTGAAAATATGTAAATATATGATAAATAATTTGATATATATATATATATATATATATATATATTTCACTTCGCGCAAAGCACGAATTAGTATTTAGTACATTTTAAATGATTGATGTTTTTCTTTTGTCATCAATGGCTGATGTTTTGAAAAAATAAAATATAATGTTACATTTATTAATAAATTATTTTTTCGCGAATTAGCATTTAATACATTTTAAGTGGTTGATGTTTTCTTTTATCGTCAATGGTTGATGTTTTGAAAAAAAAAATATAATGTTACATTTATTAATAAATCACTTTTTTTAGTGTTTTGTAAAACTTTCAATTACTGGTATTGGCCAATAATTTTAATGGTTAATGCTTTAAAGCTTTCAATTTATTAATATGATGCTTCATCAGCTTGGACCAAGGGCCATCACTGATGATAAGACAAGAGGTTAAATACTCTTTGTGTATAATGTATGGTTAAGATTACCCGCATGCTTGGTTTGATGACAACTCTGAACTGACTCTCTGGATTCTCTCTAAAAGGTCAGTTTACTTCATATAGATGTTGTTCCAATATGACTGATTCAAATAACTATCAACCATGTTTGGGGAACGTAATTAGAGTCGTCACCATCAAGGATGGGTCACAGTGATTACCTAGTGCGACTTATTGAGAAGGCAGTGCACAATAGGATTATCTCACTTCACAAAAAAAACTGCAAACAATTCAAAGGCATGCTACAGGACGCTGGTTCAAATTTTCCCCCGTTTGATATTTTTTGCAAGCCATTACCATGCCAATCTTTTCCATTAACCTGTTTAAGATCCAAAAACATTTATGAAGAGATAAATGACATATTAGCTAAGTCTTGGTGGTGTTAGGAGAAAATGTTTGCATAATGCATAGGTGTGCTTGGAATAGAATCAGTTTGCCAAAAAGGAAGGAGGATTATCTAGGCTTTTGTGATCCAGAAATTTTTAATCTTGCTGTTCTTAGAAAACAAATTTGGAGGACATATAGTACAAAAACCTGATTGTCTAATGGTTCGAGCTATGTGTGGAAGATACTTTAGTGATACAAATGTCCACTATGCTACATATAAAACTTAAAAGGAAACTCTTACGTCTAGGAATATGCTACATGGAAGAGATCTCCTAAATGGGATATCTATTTATTAATGGTCGGATCATTGGTTGAATAAACATCTACCACGTCAACCAAGAGCACAAATCGGAAGATTGTACAAATACTCAGTTGGTAGAGTGAAAAGTTCAATGGGCAATAGATGGGATATAGACAAAACAAGAGATTTGTTTCCTGAAGAGGACACTAAAGCTATACTTCTGTTAAAATCGTCTTTGCAACAAAAGTGGATCTACACATCAAAGTTTATCAAAAAAAAAAGATCTAATTTGATGGAAATACACTGAGGATGTATATAAGCATTCAAATCAGGGTATTGGTGATGTTCCACTGAAAGCTTATATTGGTAAACCTAAAATAGCTCCAAGATCTGCAAATGTAGTCCACTTATATTGGTAAACTTAAAACAGCTCCTACATGAGAATATGTGAAGAAAAAGACAGTTTACACTCAGGGTCCGAATTGAAGATTAGGCTGCTGAGGCTTTTAGTCAGTTTAAAGTTTGAAATTAGGCCCCATTCGGGTATTCTAAAATTCTGGGTCGGGTTCGAGTATGTTTCTCTCTGGTCCGGGTGGGTTTGGTTCTTACGATTAGAAACCTGAAAATAACCAAATAACCAATATATCTGAAACAGATTCGGGTATTTGTATCTAAAGTAACCATATTACCCGATTTGATTCGGGTATTTTGTAACCAAAATACTAAAAAGTACAAAAAATAACCAAAAATACTCATTTAACACGGTTTTGTTTGAGTATTTATATCCAAAAATACACAAAATATTGAAAATAACTAATATATTTAATTTTTAATTTTAATTTTAATATTCAATTAATTATAAGTATAATTATAACTAATATTTTAAGATAAATATTTACATTTCGGATATCTTCGGATACTCATTTAGTTCTCGGTTCAGATCGGGTTCGGTACCAGTTCTTCGGATACAATAATTGAAGACCTATTCGATTATTTACCCCGGGTCCGATCGGGTGTGGGACCCTGATTTTTGGGTTCGGTTCTTTGGGTCCGGATATTTTGCCCAGCCCTAATGGTGTAGCATGCAAATCATATAGATCACTATGTATAAGTATAATACTACGGAATTTCTTTCAATGTTTTTAAATGGTTCCCTAATTATCTTTGTTAACATGCAATTACTACATTTCTGTAAATTTATATCAAAAGTATGAATCAATCCTTCTTTAGACGTATTAATCATACGATTATAATGTACATGACCTAATCTAGCGTGCCATAGAGAAATATCATTTTGGCTAAAACTTGCCATATAAACAGAATTCACAACTTTATTAATATTAAGCATAAACATTCCATTACAAAATATATGAATCCAACAAAAACAACACATTTCAATAATATATACTTATCAGATTCATACACTTTTTTAAAACTATATTTATTCAAAAAAACTACCAGAGACTAAGTTTTTCCTAATTCCGGGTACATGAAGTACATCCCTGAGATCAAGGATTTTTCCAGAACTAAACTCCAACACCACTTTTCACAACCTAGGATAGGGGTAATTAACTCGTTTCCCATATGAAGTAAGGATCCATCTTGAACTTGCTCATATGTAATGAACCATTCACGATCCCTGAAAACATGTTTTGTTGCACCCCTGTCAATCCACCATGCCACTTCTTCATCCTGCAAATATAATGCCTCATAAATTTTTGATACATAATTCACATCAGAATATATTTTTAAATGAGAGATTTGACCTTGATGAGTGGATGAACCTTGGTCCTTAGACCCTTGTCCCAAACGGTTCTATCATGTTTTATTCTTATCTTTCCCTGCTTGGCAATCACGACTTAAGCGACCTAGCTTGTTACAATTCCAACAAATTCTCTTGAGCTTTTTTTAGATCCATTGTAAGTGTTGTTATTCAAGGAGTGTTTCCTCCAATTTTTCTTCTTAGAACTCACACCTTCCTCCATCATATTGATGGCAGAAGTACCAGCCTCATTATTTTCGATTTTTCACTCTCTTGCGCCCTTAGAGATTCTTTTATGTGCAAATGGCTGCCAAGTTGTACAAGAGACAACTCTTCCTTTTTTTGTGTTTAAAATGTGTTTAAAATATTTCCATGAATGTGGTAACTTATCGATGATACTCGATACTGAGATGGATTCATTGATTTTCATGTTGTGTTAAATTGACCTAATATATGAAGCAATTCATTGCATTGCTCCATAACTGGCCTAGAATAAGACATCTAGTAATTTTTAAAATTACTAACAAGGAACTTCTTACTAGAAGCATCTTCAACCATTTACTTTGATTCTAATGCATCCCACAACTCTTTTGCGGACTCGACATTCTGATAAACATCAAAGAGAGGATCTGACATACCATTGAGAATATGGCCACAACATATGTAATCGTCGTTTTCCCATTTAAGTTGCTTCCTTGTCTCATCCAAAGACTCATTCTTAGTATCCTCCGGTATAGTAGGCATAGGCATGCTTATAACATAAACTACATTCGGATTTGTGAGGAGAAAATGGATCTTCTTTTTCCATCTTCTAAAGTCAACTCCCTCATACTGATCTAACTTTTCAAAATTCAATGTCATCTTTCGCACAAATACATCAGCCATAATTCACAAGAGATTACTCTATAAGATTGTTGGTTAAGATGGGTTGTATCCCGGATAATTGTGAATTATATACTTTGATAATGATTGAATCGCGCACGAGGTCACTTTTCTTAGAGAGTATTTTGACCCTATTCCAAGCCTTTATTACACGAAATCCCTTTGTAGGATAAGACAATCAAAGTCTCACTTTTTTTCTAGGCTAATATACAAGAGAGAAAAAAAAAGAGAGTCTTTGTGCTTATATGTGTTTCTTCAAAGATCTTTGATGATCTTTGAATAATTAATCTTTTTTTCTCTCTCTCACTTACTAACTATTTAGTTTCTGATTTTTTTTATCTCATTTGACAATGCCTATATCTCTTTATATACAAAGTGAAGATTTGCAACCAATAGTTTCAATGATTAAACCAAAAGTTGCAAAGGTTCATGAAGAGATGTAATGGTTAGTAAAGAGTTATAATGGTTAATCACCAAGGGTTCCAATCATTAATATGGTTATTACCAAATGTTACAATCATCAATAGTTGCAATGTTTTATTTTTATAGTTGCAATTGTTCATACAAACTATTGCAATGGTTCACATGAACATTACACTCATTCACTTAAATATATAACAGTGAGTAGTCTCAAGCTGTACGGCGAGCTTCAGGGATCCCAATTATATAATATTCTTACTATGGAGTGAAATTATAGATTTACCATCAAATTTCAATCAAGTGCCACCTAGATACTATGGTTTGACTACGGAAGAGTATAAATCTAATTGTCTACTAGCATCGTGAATCCTCTTTGAGAATCAATAAACGTTAAATAGAGAGGATGCATCTGAACCGCTATTAAAGTAGAATTTCAAGCTTTAATTACAGCAATGCGATAGAGATGGATGATAGGGTACCAAATAGTCATCTTTGAGGGCGACAATCAGATCATGGTATACATGTTCAATGGTAGCCTACTAAACTTTGGACTAGAGAATATCCAACTTGGTAAAACTGATTTGAAGATGTAAAGTTTACCTGGATCAGCCGAAATAAACTAAAGCAGCATAGTTACTACCAAAACATGACTATGCAATATTTTCTTGATGTATTGAAAGAGATGTTAAAAATAAGAAAAATAAAAAAAATCTAAGAAAAAATATGTTATTATATTTTATAGTTGGAAATGAAGTGGAAGATGTTAGTGTTTTGTTGACTAGTTTGAGAAGACGCTTGGATTCTAAAATATAGTCATCAAAGGGGAAAGTGAATATGTAATGATGAATAGTTTGAGAAGGTGTTGGAAGAGGTCATGATAAGTCAGAAGATGTACCAGAGTTGTAATAATTTGTGTGCTAATCGTGAAGTAGTTCAACAAGTTGTACAAAAAGTCAAATATGAAGTAGTTCAAGACATAGTTCAATATGTAGTTCAAGAAGTACTACAAGAACATAGCCGTGCGATTTCTAACAAAACGATGGAGTATAGATTTGTCTACTGAGCTTGATAATCATCTTAAATAGTATGTTTAATATGAGGAAAACTTTCATTATTCTTATGAAAAAAAAAACATTGCTTGGAGATCCTAAGGTTTAGGGTTGGACAATCAATATAATACTAAGAGTATGTCTTATGGAGAGAGACACACACTAGGTGTACTGGATAGATGCACCTAAGTTGTGTAGCATCGTCCCACCATAAATATTTGTAGATCTGATGGTGGTAATTTTTCTATGAAGATCGCAACTGCTCGTAGACAGCGATGCTTTAGTGCTGCTGGATGGTAGTCGATATATGCGGGCTTGATACTTATTTTCATATTTTATCCATCTAAAATGAATGGTAGACATTTTAGTGTTGGATACCATAGTAGTCGTAGTTGTAATCTTCGCGTTCTGTATCTCATGCTAAAATGAAGAGCTATGATATCTTTAGTTAAGAACCTCACAGTTAAATACTAATATCAACACTACAATGTCTTCACGTTTTGTATCTCATACATGAATATGTGATGTATCTTTAAAGGTCATGAAACTTAAAGAATAACGTGTTTGGTTGAAAGTTTTGGTGTCATACAAGAAAGATGAAGATCTAGTGGCTTCAGATTATTGTTCTAAGGATGTGTATGACAAGGTAGAGTGTGGGGTCATATCAATCAAAAACATGAGAAAACTAGAGACACTTCTATCATCATCAGAGTTACAGTTGATGAGTGGAATTGTGTTGCATTTCAAGTTTGTCTTGGAGTAAGAAGAAATTGTGTTGTCTTAAAAGAAGACATGGAGGCCACTGTAGTCTTTATAAAGGCGTGAAAGATAACTCAATGAGATATCACAAGCGAAAGATAGAACTGAGAAGGTTTTGACAACAAGGACAATCAGTTTATGGTTTGAACTCGAACCCAGAAGATGAAAGAAGATATGAGGTGTCTTGAGTTAGTATGCGGATTTTCATATCTCTTGAATTTTCTGGTCAAAGAACATCATCAAAAAGAAGGCTTCTGAAAAACATGACTTGACTGAGATTACAGAGTGATTATCATAATATTTTCCACTTTTACCATCACTTGGTGATCAAAATCAGAGTATGAAAAAATCTATAAGCAATATAAGTGGCTAAATCTCTGGGATTTTGCCTATTGCAATCTTTTGTCTATGCATAAAAATCTAGTGGATAAAAAGCTGCATATGAGATTTATACACTAGGTCAAATAAAAGCAAGAATGCAAAAATTATTCCTAAGATAACTTATTCAAGGCATGTATAACGACCTAAAAAAATTCAGAATGGAATTTAGAACAAAATTTGCAATGGGAGTATAGAGATGTTTTAAATGGACTAGTTGCCTACGAATATTTAGCATAGTAGTTGAATGTACAACATACTTTATTTTTTATATTACATTATCTATAATATGGGTGTTGAATTAAAAATTTAACAGTTGAATCACTACGTTAAAGATGTTGAAAAATGAAATTTGATGATTTAAATTATTTGTTACCCAATAGATTCAACATGTTGAAAAATAAAAAGTGGGGACTACCGACTACACATGTCAATTTCTAAGGATTTTTTTTTCTAGTTATTTACAACTAATAATCTCCTTATAAATTAAATAATTTATTTTTATTTCTTAAACGAAAATTTATCATTACAAATAGAAGATATGTCTATTTAATTTGGATATAGAAAAGAACAATTATTAATTAGTGAAATAGAGTGTTGATTTTTGTTAAACAAAACCATTGTAGTATCTAAAAGTTGAATGTATGTTGAATTATTAGAAAGAAAAAGAAGAAGATAACATAGAGTATAAAAAGATGAAATGGAGGTGTTGAATCGTGAAAACATTATACATAGTCTTTTAGAAGTTGTTAATAGTCTATGATATAGACACCTTTCAAATTTCAGAGAAGACCCTGAGAAGTTTTATATAAAAACAAAATGAATTGTCTGAAAATTAATCATCATATGCCAAAATACTTAGACAATTTGAAATTTGAATCATAATGCTAAAACTTTGCATCTCCGAATGTCAAAGATTGAAACAATAGTCTTTATGTTTCTCACATGAAATACATATAAAACCTCAATCCTCAATAGTTACCTTTGGCTTCCCTTTCCTTAGCTTAAAATCTAAAATGCCCATACACGGTGGGGGCTCGATCCAAAGATTCTCAACAAGGCCTTGTTCGTCCAGCATTTGTGATACTGTTAATGGTTTTAAAAGCTCACGCGGATAGTGCTTGCCCTCATGAAACGAGTACACTTCACACTTCATACTATATGAACCACAATTAGCTAAGTACACATTGTTCCTCATCCCTATAACATCCATCTTCACCTCAGAGGAGTAGGTACTTCCAAAGATTGTCAAGCCGTCAAGAGCATCATTCCTTATCTCCTCCCATTTAGAAGAAACTAATTTATACACCATTGGTGTTATTCTTTCAAATGTATACATGAGAAATAACTCTCCTTTATACTCCATCAAATAGATCATCATTTTCCGATACAACCATCCAACATTATCACTACGAGGGAGTCTATGTTCATCCCATGCTTGATGATTCAGTGTGCGGGAAGATGGTTCAAAGTCAAATAAAATCCCTTCCACGAAATAATAGAAGCGGTCATTGGCATAGACGAGATTGCTATGCACTGAGGGTTCAAAATCAAGGTTAAAAGGAACCTCCTTAGTAATCCACTCAGTTGCTCCAGGATAGCAAATGCTGAGGACCAAGCAATATTTGGAAGAAAAGTTTAACGCCATGGACACACAAGTACCCGATGTAGGGGCAGAAGAGAAAGCAATCACCTGAAAGAACAAGTTATACTTTGGCAAGCTTATGGACTCTCGAGTGTATGGGTTGAAGAAGAAGAAGTCAACTAAGCTTGATCTGCGCATAAGCAACCAGCCATCTTTCGAATAACAAACAAAGCTTTCCGCTATCTCGGGTACATTCAGTGTGTACCTATTCCACTGTAATGGATCAAAGAGATCAATCAAGTTGCCATGGTGACGAATGGAGATGAACCATGGATGCTTTTCAACAACCCGAACATACTCAGCGGCTTTAAGCCATGCCTTGCAGACAGCAGATGCACGGATGTTATCTTTTAACGAAAGATATGACATTATCAATTCCAAAATGTGTGACGGAAGGTAAGGAAAAGTGCTCAAAGGCACATTGTTGTTGTTGACATCTTCCTTCGATCTATATATATATATATAAACAACTTTAAACCAACGAACTTATATATATGGGGTTGCTTTTGGAACCATAGCACATGAAAATATCATTAGGTAAAAATGTATCAAAATGTAATTAATTGTTAATTAAGACAGTCACTGCCACTTATGACATGCATCAAAACAATGAATCCTACACGTTTCTACAAAACCCTAACTTTCATAGTGGGAGTTATAAAATATTGAGGCAAACATTGGCCACAAACTCTATTGTGAGGCATATCTGACCAATAAACTCCATTATAATGTATGCTGAATGTGCCCTACTCGTTTTTACATAACCATAAAGTTTACGTAACCGTAAAAACCCTACTCTTTCATAATGGGCGTGATTATCTTTACAGGAAATTCAGTGGTCACGAACTCCAATTAAGATTGTGGATATGTTTTAAACCCCTAAATTCAGCAGGTATTTCTGAATAATTGTGAAACTGCATTTAGAAGCTCAATTCAGATTCAACAAAATTTAACGAAGAACAAAATTTAACTACTTCCTCAAATCCTGAAAATATTATGTTAGATTGTAAGACACGAAGTTTATGTCTCAGTAAAGTCGCAAATTCGCAGGAACCTTCATTTTCAATCTGAGATTATTGAGAGAGACAGAGTGTGTGTGAGAGAAAGAGAGAGAGATAACTCACAAGATAAGCTTTCCTCTCGGACCAGTCATCTTGATTTACGGCGATAAGATAAAATGACACGAGAATGTTTTGTGTTAAGTACTAATCTATTTGATTAAAGTTGAAGTACAAATATGAACTACTTATATATAATGCCATTAGAAATTATTTAATCATAAATTTAAATATTAATTAGTCTAAGCAAAATCTTCCTTACAGCTACAATCAATTAATTTTATTTATGGTCAACATTAATAACTGTTTCAAATCACAATATATTTTAACCAAATCTATACTATTAAAATTGACTTCTTTCATGTGTGATTTTTTTGGTTGGACATTTCCTTGAAAATTTATAAATGTATTTACTTAAAATAATAATTTATTTACTTAAACTAATTAATCATAAATTTAAATATTAATTAGTCTTAGCAAAATCTTCCTTACAGTTACAATCAAATAATTTTAATTATGGTCAACATTAATAATTGTTTCAAATCACAATATATTTTAACCAAATCTATACTATTAAAATTGACTTCTTTCATGTGTGATTTTTTTAGTTGGACCTTTCCTTAGAAATTTATAAATATATTTACTTAAACTAATAATATAAAATATGTATAACTACTTTAATCATGATATCTTTTGATATCTTTTCATTTTAAATTAATATATATTCTTTAAATTATAAAAACAAAATTCTGGAAAAAAATATTTAAAAAAAAATCTCAATTTTTAATTTTTATGTAAATATCACTAATTTGGTAATTAATAATAAAATATTACTATACATTATATATATATATATATATATATATATATATATATATATATATATATATATATATATATATATATATATATATTCAATTATCGTTTATTAAATGAAAAATAAAACTTATATCATAATTTTATTCATTTTATATTCATAATATATCATATTAAAAAATTATCATACTGCACCAAATTTGATAAAATTATAATAAATTGATATATTCATATATATTATTTGCAAACATATAAATCTTTATGTTAAAAAATATAATATATTAGCCAAAATGGTTTAACACACTATTCTATATTATATATGTATAAAATTAAATATTTTAAACTTTTATATATACAAGAATATTTTATCTAACATAAATAAACATAAAAATGCTAAAATGTAATCTAGAACTTTGAAGTACGAGTAAGAAAACATAAAAAAAAATTAAATATATTTTTCATGCATATATGATTCGTTTAATAATCAAATACAAATCTAATAAGATAAATATATAATAAGAAGCACTAAATACATGTGATGGTTTAAAATAATTGATTAATTACGACATGTAATCTACAAAATTATTTTATTTGAAATATTTATATAAAAATTTAAATATATGGTTAATTTAAAAATATATGCCACTAATAATGTAAAATAAATATCTATAAATATATAAATGAAATCAAATACTTGCGCGGTTGCACGGGTCAAATATAGTTTTCCTTAAAGTAAACAATTAATTTTATTCATAATTGATTGTGTATATAAATTAATACAAATAATATGATATAAATTAATATAAAATCATTTTTACTATTTCGTAAATAGTAAACATATCAATATTTTCCTATCAAAAATATGTAGTCTGTTTATATTATATCTAGTAACTATTTTCAAATTTTAAATATTAATGTACATGAATAGTATAAAATTGACATAAAAACAAATAAAAATTCAAATAATTATTTTCTTATTGTATCACTAATAATTGTATATGCGCTAAACGTTTGAAGATACAAAACAACATTCAATATTGTATATATTCACTATATAAACAGAAAATAAAATAACATTCAATAGAAATAATAATCCAATCCTAATATTACAATATTTATGTACAGTAAATATGTATTATATGTTTTGAAAATTAAAACAAATACCTACACAGATGTGCGGATCCAAATCTAGTAATATAATGATTTAGAAGGAAATTTGACGCATTTTTACTGTTGCAAAACATCATGAATTAGCAAATGAAGTTATGAGATACTAAATATATTAATAAGAAAAACTAAATTATTATCATGAGGCAGTAAGTAATTTATTAAGATAATTAAATGAATTATGTACTTTTATATACGTCTAATTATATCTTTTTAACTTCAAAATTAGAAGCGAGAAAAAAATCCTAACCCAAAAATATTAAGCGAAAAGACCCAAAAAATTGAACCAAAGTAAATCCGATATAAATATTCAAATGGGTTTGTTTTATGTGAAATTTGTACCAATAACCAAACAAAAACCCTAAATTCACTAACTAACCAAAAATCTCCCCTCTCTCCTACTTTCTCTTCCTATCTCTCTCTAACTTCTTTAGACAAATCTAATTATCTTTTTCTTTTTGATAGTTGGCAAATAAGCCCTTGTTTTATTGTATTTAGGTGTTTTGTTTTAATCGAACCAAATCATAATCTAAACTTGTATCTCCAAAAAGAAAATTGAATTTTTCTTAAAACTCATACCAAGTCCGTACCCGTTGTCAAATAAATATTCAAAATATTCAAAGTTCTTTATAATATCTGAAAAACGTACACAATAGTCATACATTATATTTTTTATACTAAATAATTTGTTCTCTTTTCATTTTTTTAGGTAATTTTGAATTTCAAAAAGTTTTAGATAATATAAATGGATATTCAAACTCGATGAATTAACAATTTAATATCACCATAAATCATATGAATGATAATACCAAATGATAATGATGCTCCATTCTTCATCACACAAAACCCGCTTCCATTTATTCAGAAGATTACACAGAAACACAAGACTGTAATAGTTGATGAATCGATGTCGTTGACAATGGAAACCTGTTCCGATGTAACACACATCCGGGAGAAAAATAATATAGCAAAATAGCGATACTGTATTTTCATTTGCCAACACTATATGTGTATTGCTAACCAAGGAAGACCGCGTCGATAATCTCCTCATAAAATAATCAGGAAAACTAGAATCATTTGCCATGTCACCTGATGCAGCAGCATCTCTTTTAAGTTTTCTGCTTATTCAAATTATCATCCTTATCATTTCTCTAAGTTTTCTGTGTTTTTCTTACATGAGGATAAGCTTTAATTATTTTTCCTTTTCTACTTAGTATTAATTTTTCCTATTCCTAGTTGGTTTGTGGTTTGGATTTTACTACATAAACATAGTTGAGACCCCCATAATAATTAGTCTTTGATAATTAATACACAATTTTTTTAAAAAAAAAATCTTGTGCGATTTGATTCAATTCATCTATTAAGAAGTTGACTCGAAGAAACTATCTCCGGAAACTCTTGGATAAATCCAAGAACAGGTCTCTCAAACTATCTAGTTCTTAGATCGACCCTTCAGACGTTCGTAAGCTGCGCCAAGTTGATATCAAAACTGAGCAACGACTTCTAACGATGGTAGAACAAAGAAAAAGTTCCTACCCACTCAAACAGAGTTACTTATTTGTCTTAGAAAATAGATACAACAAGTTAGTTTGGTTTTGCATTATCTTTTTAGGTGTGTGCATCCTCATCAATTTCACGTTGGTGAGAACCTAGCGACAAAAAGTTTGTACATATCAGATTTTCCAAGGAATCTTCTTCGGAAAAAAATCAATAACATGAACATCGTTTTCATATGTATCATAGATATGATCACCATAGATCTCATGATATTCTCTTTCGACAAACGGACTTTCGCCTTCAAAAGTGTAGCAATTGCATATCAACATGACATCCAAAACCGTTCTTCAATTGATAAACCAAAGAATCTTGCTATGGTACCAACATGGTGCATGTACAAACGGGTGAATGGTTGATCTAAGAACTGGAGAGCTTGAGAGACCTTTTCTTGGATCGATCAAAGAGTTTCCGGAGATATCTTCTTTGAGAGCACCTTCTTGAGAGATGAGTTTAATCACACAAGAAAATAAGAGAAATCTCTTGTGTTAGTTATCAAAGACTAATTATTATGAGAGTCTCAACTCTATTTGTATAGTAAATCCAAAGCCACAAGCCAGGTATGAATATGAAACATAACTGCTAATTAGAGAAGGAAAATCTAAAATTGATTCTTTTTTTTTTGAACACAACTTACTTTCATTCATCAACTTTCTTGAGTACAAGTACAAAAGGAAATTATCCATAAGAACCTCGACCGCGGCCACGCCCATGCCATTTTCCACGGCCTCGGCCGCGTTGGCCATTAGAATGGACATGATTAGCCTCTTTCTCAGTATCGTGGCTGCGTGTGCTTCAGGTAATGGTGTGGATCATGGAGGTCTCATCTCACTATTTCTCATTAGTAATTCATTGTTCTGCTCAGCAAGTAGCAAACAAGAAATAAGATTAGCATAAGTCGTGAAGCCTTTCTCACGCTACTGTTGTTGTAGTAACACATTGCTTGTGTGGAAAGTGGAAAATGTTTTCTCAAGCATATTCTTATCCGTAATGGTTTCTCCACACAGTTTCAATTTTGAAACAATCTTAAACAGTGTTGAATTATATTCGTCCACGGACTTATAATCCTGGATCCTTAGGTACTGATCTTTGAGACTCTACTTTTCCGCTCTGTCCAAAACTCAAGAGGATTTTCAATCATTAAGTACTGATCTTTGAGACTCTCCGCCAAGTGATGGCGTATTATCAATATGGCTTCGTATCGATCTTTCTCAGTGACATTATTGTCATCTATGATACTTTCACCGAACCCTTTAGACTTTAGGATGATCTTGGTATCAAGCGCCCATTGAAGGTAATTATCTCTAGAGAGATTCAGGGCAACATATTCCAAGTTATTGATTTTCGACATCTGAAATCATATGATCATGAGTTTTAGAATTCAGAATTTTATCAACCTAACATAAGAGTTTCTAAGTGCAATTGCAATCAAGACAGTCAAACAATATTCATGTGGCCGATTTTATGCATGATGCAATGCCATTCGGCCAGTACGAGAATGATGCAATGCAATCTATCAACCTAACAAGTTATATCGTCGATTCAATCTAACAACCTAATAGGTTATATGTTTGGTTTAATCAATCGGATTACATTATGAATCATGTGGTCGGTTTATTCAAAACAATCATTCTATTTCATTAACAATCCTAACAAGTAGTTTCTAGGTGATCAAACAATCAAGCAATCAAAAAAATCATGACAATCAATAAGAAAATCGGCATATTGATTCTTACTAGCAAACCTAATCGAATTAGGGTTTAAATTTGATTAACAACCTAGCACCCGGTTTCTATGTGATTTGTATTCAAACAATCAATCAACAATCAAAACAATCAATGGATTCGAACCCTATATGAACAGGATGAAGTTCTTTATACTATCCAGCAACCTAGCAAAGATCTATGATTGATTTTATAAAATTAGGGTTTTTAGGGTTACCGTTATCCTCAGATCGGGTTGGACGGACCATCGATTCTGTCTCGGTTTGTGGGACTGATCGCGGGCTGGTCGCGGTGCAGGGAGCTATCGGGTCGCGGTCTTGGTGCTATCGGGTGGTGATGGTACGTGTGCGTGTGGTTGATTGATCGGGTGTGTTTGTGGTTGCTATCGGGTGTACACGGATCATGGAGCTATCGGGTGATCGGGTGTACACGGATGATTGCAGTTAGGTGTACACGGATCGGGTGTACACGAATCGTGGAGCTATCGGATGATCGGGTGTACACGGATAATTGCAGTCGGGTGTACACGGATGGTGGTTCCTATCGGGTGGTGGATTTGAGTTGATCGGATGGTGAGTTTGAGCTGATCGGATGTCCTTCTTGTTGCTGAAGCTTAAATCAGATTGTAGAGAGATGATGGGATTGAATCGATGAGATTAGGGTTAGTGTTCTTGACGGCTGACGTTTTGTTTATGGGGATCAAATTTTAGCTTAGGGTTTATGAGAGACATATCGTGCTGATAACGTGTTATGAAAGTAATGAGGGGAATGTATATTCTTATTGATAATAGAATAGAGGTTCTCTTTATATAGGGGTTACAAATAACCGTCATAAGATATATGGAAAAGCAAGAATGCAAAAATTATTCCTAAGATAACGTATTCAAGGCATGTATAACGACCTAAAAAAATTCAGAATGGAATTTAGAACAAAATTTGCAATGGGAGTATAGAGATGTTTTAAATGGACTAGTTGCCTACGAATATTTAGCATAGTAGTTGACTGTACAACATACTTTATTTTTTATATTACATTATCTATAATATGGGTGTTGAATTAAATATTTAACAGTTGAATCACTACGTTAAAGATGTTGAAAAATGAAATTTGATGATTTAAATTATTTGTTACCCAATAGATTCAACATGTTGAAAAATAAAAAGTGGGGACTACCGATTACACATGTCAATTTCTAAGGATTATTTTTCTAGTTATTTACAACTAATAATCTCCTTATAAATTAAATAATTTAATTTTTATTTCTTATACGAAAATTTATCATTACAAATAGAAGATATGTCTATTTAATTTGGATATAGAAAAGAATAATTATAATTAGTGAAATAGAGTGTTGATTTTTGTTAAACAAAACCATTTTAGTATCTAAAAGTTGAATGTGTGTTGAATTATTAGAAAGAAAAAGAAGAAGATAACATAGAGTATAAAAAGATGAAATGGAGGTGTTGAATCGTGAAAACATTATACATAGTCTTTTAGAAGTTGTTAATAGTCTATGATATCGACACCTTTCAAATTTCAGAGAAGACCCTGAGAAGTTTTATATAAAAACAAAATGAATTGTCTGGAAATTAATCATCACATGCCAAAATACATAGACAATTTGAAATCTGAATCATAATGCTAAAACTTTGCATCTCCGAATGTCAAAGTTTGAAACGCTAGTCTTTATGTTTCTCACATGAAATACATATAAAACTTCAATCCTCAATAGTTACCTTTGGCTTCCCTTTCCTTAGCTTAAAATCTAAAACGTCCATACACGGTGGTGGCTCGATCCAAAGATTCTCAACAAGGCCTTGTTCGTCCAGCATTTGTGATACTGTTAATGGTTTTAAAAGCTCACGCGGATAGTGCTTGCCTTCATGAAACGAGTACACTTCACACTTCATACTATATGAACCACAATTAGCTAAGTACACATTGTTCCTCATCCCTATAACATCCATCTTCACCTCAGAGGAGTAGGTACTTCCAAAGATTGTCAAGCCGTCAAGAGCATCATTCCTTATCTCCTCCCATTTAGAAGAAACTAATTTATACACCATTGGTGTTATTCTTTCAAATGTATACATGAGAAATAACTCTCCTTTATACTCCATCAAATAGATCATCATTTTCCGATACAACCATCCAACATTATCACTACGAGGGAGTCTATGTTCATCCCATGCTTGATGATTCAGTGTGCGGGAAGATGGTTCAAAGTCAAATAAAATCCCTTCCACGAAATAATAGAAGCGGTCATTGGCATAGACGAGATTGCTATGCACTGAGGGTTCAAAATCAAGGTTAAAAGGAACCTCCTTAGTAATCCACTCAGTTGCTCCAGGATAGCAAATGCTGAGGACCAAGCAATATTTGGAAGAAAAGTTTAACGCCATGGACACACAAGTACCCGATGTAGGGGCAGAAGAGAAAGCAATCACCTGAAAGAACAAGTTATACTTTGGCAAGCTTATGGACTCTCGAGTGTATGGGTTGAAGAAGAAGAAGTCAACTAAGCTTGATCTGCGCATAAGCAACCAGCCATCTTTCGAATAACAAACAAAGCTTTCCGCTATCTCGGGTACATTCAGTGTGTACCTATTCCACTGTAATGGATCAAAGAGATCAATCAAGTTGCCATGGTGACGAATGGAGATGAACCATGGATGCTTTTCAACAACCCGAACATACTCAGCGGCTTTAAGCCATGCCTTGCAGACAGCAGATGCACGGATGTTATCTTTTAACGAAAGATATGACATTATCAATTCCAAAATGTGTGACGGAAGGTAAGGAAAAGTGCTCAAAGGCACATTGTTGTTGTTGACATCTTCCTTCGATCTATATATATATATATAAACAACTTTAAACCAACGAACTTATATATATGGGGTTGCTTTTGGAACCATAGCACATGAAAATATCATTAGGTAAAAATGTATCAAAATGTAATTAATTGTTAATTAAGACAGTCACTGCCACTTATGACATGCATCAAAACAATGAATCCTACACGTTTCTACAAAACCCTAACTTTCATAGTGGGAGTTATAAAATATTGAGGCAAACATTGGCCACAAACTCTATTGTGAGGCATATCTGACCAATAAACTCCATTATAATGTATGCTGAATGTGCCCTACTCGTTTTTACATAACCATAAAGTTTACGTAACCGTAAAAACCCTACTCTTTCATAATGGGCGTGATTATCTTTACAGGAAATTCAGTGGTCACGAACTCCAATTAAGATTGTGGATATGTTTTAAACCCCTAAATTCAGCAGGTATTTCTGAATAATTGTGAAACTGCATTTAGAAGCTCAATTCAGATTCAACAAAATTTAACGAAGAACAAAATTTAACTACTTCCTCAAATCCTGAAAATATTATGTTAGATTGTAAGACACGAAGTTTATGTCTCAGTAAAGTCGCAAATTCGCAGGAACCTTCATTTTCAATCTGAGATTATTGAGAGAGACAGAGTGTGTGTGAGAGAAAGAGAGAGAGATAACTCACAAGATAAGCTTTCCTCTCGGACCAGTCATCTTGATTTACGGCGATAAGATAAAATGACACGAGAATGTTTTGTGTTAAGTACTAATCTATTTGATTAAAGTTGAAGTACAAATATGAACTACTTATATATAATGCCATTAGAAATTATTTAATCATAAATTTAAATATTAATTAGTCTAAGCAAAATCTTCCTTACAGCTACAATCAATTAATTTTATTTATGGTCAACATTAATAACTGTTTCAAATCACAATATATTTTAACCAAATCTATACTATTAAAATTGACTTCTTTCATGTGTGATTTTTTGGTTGGACATTTCCTTGAAAATTTATAAATGTATTTACTTAAAATAATAATTTATTTACTTAAACTAATTAATCATAAATTTAAATATTAATTAGTCTTAGCAAAATCTTCCTTACAGTTACAATCAAATAATTTTAATTATGGTCAACATTAATAATTGTTTCAAATCACAATAT
This sequence comes from Moricandia moricandioides, assembly GCA_905132885.1. Taxonomy (NCBI): domain Eukaryota; kingdom Viridiplantae; phylum Streptophyta; class Magnoliopsida; order Brassicales; family Brassicaceae; genus Moricandia; species Moricandia moricandioides. The sequence continues at coordinate 10,637 of CAJHQQ010000829.1, read as the reverse complement.
ATTTTAACCAAATCTATACTATTAAAATTGACTTCTTTCATGTGTGATTTTTTTAGTTGGACCTTTTCTTAGAAATTTATAAATATATTTACTTAAACTAATAATATAAAATATGTATAACTACTTTAATCATGATATCTTTTGATATCTTTTCATTTTAAATTAATATATATTCTTTAAATTATAAAAACAAAATTCTGGAAAAAAATATTTAAAAAAAATCTCAATTTTTAATTTTTATGTAAATATCAATAATTTGGTAATTAATAATAAAATATTACTATACATTATATATATATATATATATATATATATATATTAAATTATCGTTTATTAAATGCAACATAAAACTTATATCAAAATTTTATTCATTTTATATTCATAATATATCATATTAAAAAATAATCATACTGCACCAAATTTGATAAAATTATAATAAATTGATATATTCATATATATTATTTGCAAACATATAAATCTTTATGTTAAAAAATATAATATATTAGCCAAAATGGTTTAACACACTATTCTATATTATATCTGTATAAAATTAAATATTTTAAACTTTTATATATACAAGAATATTTTACCTAACATAAATAAACATAAAAATGCTAAAATGTAATCTAGAACTTTGAAGTACGGGTAAGAAAACATAAAAAAATTTAAATATGTTTTTCATGCATATATGATTCGTTTAATAATCAAATACGAATCTAATAAGACAAATATATAATAAGAAGCGCTAAATACATGTGACGGTTTAAAATAAGTGATTAATTACGACATGTAATCTACAAAATTATTTTATTTGAAATATTTATATAAAAATTTAAATATATGATTAATTTAAAAATATATGCCACTAATAATGTAAAATAAATATCTATAAATATATAAATGAAATCAAATACCTGCGCGGTTGCACGGGTCAAAATATAGTTTTCCTTAAAGTAAACAATTAATTTTATTCATAATTTATTGTGTATATATAAATTAATACAAATAATATGATATAAATTAATATAAAATCATTTTTACTATTTCGTAAATAGTAAACATATCAATATTTTCCTATCAAAAATATGTAGTCTGTTTATATTACATCTAGTAACTATTTTCAAATTTTAAATATTAATGTACATGAATAGTATAAAATTGACATAAAAACAAATAAAAATTCAAATAATTATTTTCTTATTGTATCACTAATAATTGTATATGCGCTAAACGTTTGAAAATACAAAACAACATTCAATATTGTATATAATCACTATATAAACAGAAAATAAAATAACATTCAATAGAAATAATAATCCAATCCTAATATTACAATATTTATGTACAGTAAATATGTATTATATGTTTTAAAAATTAAAAAAAATACCTACACAGATGTGCGGATCCAAATCTAGTAATATAATGATTTAGAAGGAAATTTGACACATTTTTACTGTTGCAAAACATCATGAATTAGCAAATGAAGTTATGAGATACTAAATATATTAATAAGGAAAACTAAATTATTATCATGAGGCAGTAAGTAATTTATTAAGATAATTAAATGAATTATGTACTTTTATATACGTCTAATTATATCTTAACTTCAAAATTAGAAGCGAGAAAAAAAACCTAACCCAAAAATATTAAGCGAAAAGACCCAAAAAATTGAACCAAAGTAAATCCGATATAAATATTCAAATGAGTTTGTTTTATGTGAAATTTGTACCAATAACCAAACAAAAACCCTAAATTCACTAACTAACCAAAAACCTCCCCTCTCTCCTACTTTCTCTTCCTATCTCTCTCTAACTTCTTTCTACAAATCTAATTATCTTTTTCTTTTTGGATAGTTGGCAAATAAGCCCTTGTTTTATTGTATTTAGGTGTTTTGTTTTAATCGAACCAAACCATAATCTAAACTTGTATCTCCAAAAAGAAAATTGATTTTTTCTTAAAACTCATACCAAGTCCGTACCCGTTCTCAAATAAATATTCAAAATATTCAAAGTTCTTTATAATATCTGAAAAACGTACACAATAGTCATACATTATATTTTTTATACTAAATAATTTGTTCTCTTTTCATTTTTTTAGGTAATTTTGAATTTCAAAATGTTTTAGATAATATAAATGGATATTCAAACTCGATGAATTAACAATTTAACATCACCATAAATCATGTGAATGATAATACCAAATGATAATGATGCTCCATTCTTCATCACACAAAACCCGCTTCCATTTATTCAGAAGATTACACAGAAACACAAGACTGTAATAGTTGATGAATCGATGTCGTTGACAATGGAAAACTGTTCCGATGTAACACACATCCGGGAGAAAAATAATATAGCAAACTAGCGATACTGTATTTTCATTTGCCAACACTATATGTGTATTGCTAACCAAGGAAGACCGCGTCGATAATCTCCTCATAAAATAATCAGGAAAACTAGAATCATTTGCCATGTCACCTGATGCAGCAGCATCTCTTTTAAGTTTTCTGCTTATTCAAATTATCATCCTTATCATTTCTCTAAGTTTTCTGTGTTTTTCTTACATGAGGATAAGCTTTATTTTTCCTTTTCTACTTAGTATTAATTTTTCCTATTCCTAGTTGGTTTGTGGTTTGGATTTTACTACATAAACATAGTTGAGACTACCATAATAATAAGTCTTTGATAATTAATCCACGATTTTTTTTTAAAAAAAAAATCTTGTGCAATTTGATTCAATTCATCTCTCAAGAAGTTGACTCGAAGAAACTATCTCCGGAAACTCTTGGATAAATCCAAGAACAGGTCTCTCGAACTCTCTACTTCTTAGATCGACCCTTCAGACGTTCGTAAGCTGCGCCAAGTTGATATCAAAACTGAGCAACGACTTCTAACGATGGCAGAGCGAAGAAAAAGTTCCTACACACTCAAACAGAGTTACTTATGTGTCTTAGAAAATAGATACAACAAGTTAGTTTGGTTTTGCATTATCTTTTTAGGTGCGTGCATCCTCATCAATTTCACGTTGGTGAGAACCCTAGCGACAAAAAGTTTGTACATATCAGATTTTCCAAGGAATCTTCTTCGGAAAAAAATCAATAACATGAACATCGTTTTCATATGTATCATAGATATGATCACCATAGATCTCATGATATTCTCTTTCGACAAACGGAATTTCGCCTTCAAAAGTGTAGCAATTGCATATCAACATGACATCCAAAACCGTTCTTCAATTGATAAACCAAAGAATCTTGCTATGGTACCAACATGGTGCATGTACAAACGGGTGAATGGTTGATCTAAGAACTGGAGAGCTTGAGAGACCTTTTCTTGGATCGATCAAAGAGTTTCCGGAGATATCTTCTTTGAGAGCACCTTCTTGAGAGATGAATTTAATCACACAAGAAAATAAGAGAAATCTCTTGTGTTAGTTATCAAAGACTAATTATTATGAGAGTCTCAACTCTATTTGTATAGTAAATCCAAAGCCACAAGCCAGGTATGAATATGAAACATAACTGCTAATTAGAGAAGGAAAATCTAAAATTGATTCTAAGTTGAGAAAAATACATAAAAATAAATATAGAAAATGATAAGGGTGATAATTTGAATAATTATCATGTGGGCGCCAATAGTAGATAGGGAGTAATAAAAGACGGTTTCTCCAAGCAACCTCTGTTATTTGTCGTGGTTTTGAAAGGCATAACAATAAAAAGATGTAGATATTTGAAAGATATTTAGTATGTTATGAGCAATACAAAGAGTGAAACAGTTGTGTGTTTTTGGATCTTAATCAAACACACATAGATGTCGAGAAATGTTATGTGCAAGGGGAGAATTGAGAAAATGAAAAGCAGAGGCAAGCAAAAGGAACAGCCAACGGAGTCGACACCCCTGAAAATCAAACGGTGCCTGTGAGAAGAGGCTAAGCAGAAGCAGTTTTTGGATGAGAGAGAGAGAGAGAGACCTTTATATAAGGCCATATTTGCCTTTAAATCTTAAATCTGAAATTAATGCCATAATAAATTAGTGTAATCTTGATTCACCTTTACAACTAGGGTTCGACATAAATTCCGGAACTCGAACCTAAAAAACTGATCTGTTATATATATATATAAGTATTTAAATACTCAATTCAATGTTTATGTTCATATTATATATAAAAATAAGTATTAAATTTTAAATAAATATTTTAAATATACAATTAGTTATAAATAAGTACATCATAACTTGCTTGTTGATATAAGAAGTCTACTCTATTTATAAGGTACTATAAGGTAATGTATATTATTTACAAACAATGTTTTTTTTCATGTTTTTAACATTCTATTGTTATTTTATCAATTTGATATTGGATTAATTTATATTCAATTTAAGTGTTTTCTTTATTTTCTGCTTTTAAATTTTGTATTTTGCTCAGTTATATCCGAACCGAACCAATGTAGCCTGAATCCGAATGATATATGGTTACTTTATTGGTTTGAGGATGCAATATAAATTTAAACAGAACCCGAAATGTTATTATCTGAACCCGACCCATACTAAAAAAATATTAGAATGAGACCTAGGAGTATAAACCAAAAAACCCGAAAATCCAAAATACCCAATCCGAACTCAAACGGGTACCCAAACGCCCAAGCTTATTTACAACCACAAAAATGACATGCAAAACAAAGCAAAATGCTTAGGTTACTAGTCGTGATTTTTACAAAGAAAAATAAATCGAGTCACTCAATTGATATTCTGGGGGTAAGTTCAAAGAGAATTTTAGAGTTAAATTTTTTTGAACTTCCGCAATTTAAGATGTATTTTTGTTAATGAATAAAACTAAGTCCCACATCGGTAGTTGGAAAAATAATTAAGTAATATATAAAGGGTTAGGGCCAATCCACTTATCGCCAATTGGTTTTAAGTTGAAAACCCATGATAGGCCCGAATTAACATGGTATCAGAGCCACCCGATGTTGGGCCACTCCGTGGATGTTGTTCCCACAATTGCTCACGCATGAGCGTGAGGGGAAGTGATAATGAATGAAACTAAGTCACACATCGGTAGTTGGAAAAATAATTAAGTAATATATACAGGGTTATGGCCAATCCACTTATCGCCAATTGGTTTTAAGTTGGAAGCCCATCATAAGTCCGAATTTAACAATTTTACATCAAAAATGAATTTTATAATAGTATGAATAAAGACAAAGCATGGAAAAATTGAATGGTGAACTACATAATCAATATATAAGTGTTTTGAATATTCAAGAATAATGCACAAACTCTCAGATGAATAAAAAATTATGGACCGAAAGAAAACATAGTCCATGAATAATGGTTATATAGACAAACTCGGATGAGAGTTGTTTGGGTTCACACCTTCAAAGATGATCTAGTCTCAGCATGGGTTGAAGACTTGATCTATGTCAATGTTGTTATATGTAATATTGTCTATGGAACATTCTTTCTTCCAAATTGCTAATTTTGGTTATCAAAAGTCTTGCGTTTATTCGGTATTGATCAATGAAGTGTAATATGAGCATAGGGTTTGTGGGATGTTGTTTCAACGTCTATGGAAGAGGGATGCGACTCGATTTAAGGGATCATGGTTGTTAGAACAACGGTTGTGGGTTGAAACTAATTTGGATGATCTAGTTTCGTAGCAAATCCATTTTGGTATCTTAGCTAAAGCAAAGATGCAAACGATCAGCCATTTATGACTATTCCTTGGACGTTTTACCATCTGTAGGAATTAAGACTCACTAGATCCATTTGAAAGGATCCTTAGAATACAATATTTTTCCTACTTGATGTCTTTTAAGCTGGATGTAATAAGTGGAAAGAAAACTACATCTTAGTGCAGCTTTACATCCACATTTGCAATTTCATGTTTCAGTACAGCTACAGCAGAAACATGTTTTGCTCAAAGGTTGTGCTCTTTGATGTTGCATTCAGCTCATTCGATATGGTTCTAACTTCTAAGTACTTCCTTTGTAATATATTCGATATAAAATTCCACCATATGACAACTTTCATATTTTTCGTATTACCTTACCAAATTTCATCCTAGAAGAAATGAACATGTAAAGGCACTAAGATGTCGTTTTCTTTTCAGTTACATCAAGCTTAAAAGGATAAATAATTTCTGGGCATAGCCAGATTCTTTCTAGTAAAGCTTACTTAGTTTGATGAGAATCATAACTTCTGGAGCAATTGATTATTTGTTTTATAAAATTCTGTACCTTATGGGTTTCTTACTTCCAAATGTTCAATAGATGTTCATTCTTAAATAGTCATTTTAATCAAAACAACATACAATCATCTATAATAATTTGGTACATTTTATATATACACTTCCATATTCAATATCAACTTATCTGATATCTTATATAAATTTGTTCTCGTTGCTTTCTATTAAAACATATTATTCTGTGATCCACAACTTTGAATAGTAATACTACGATGAAAACCAGTCACAAGCAAAATAATCTGAAAGTTTGAACCATGATACTAAGTTTCTTAGCCACAAATTTGAAAGATGAGTATATAAGTTTCACACATGCGATGAGTAATACATGATATATAAAATAAAATCCAAACCTCAAAGCGCAATCAAGTTACCTTTGACATCCTTGCACGGCGGTGGCTCGATCCAAAGACTCTCAACAGAGAATAGTTCTTTCTGCTTACAAAGAGAGTAGCTTCCTTCATCATATGAGTAGGACACACATTGCATGTTATGTACATCATACTTTGGGAAGTACACACGGTTTCTCATTCCTAAAACATTCATTCTTGTGTCCGAACAGTAGAGGCTTGCAAAGATTGTCAAGCCATCAAGTAAAGCGCTACTCATTTCCTCCCATTTTGAAGAGACTAATTTATACACCACTGGTGTCTCGCTTCCATATGTATACATGAGTAAGAGCTCTCCTTTCTGCTCCATCAAGTAAAAAATCTTGGGCAGATACATCCATTGATTATTATGAATATTAGGGAATATAGGTTCATCAAATGCTTGTTGATTCAATGTGTGAGAAGATGGATCAAACTCAAATAGAACACCTCCCGCGGTGAAGCAGTAGAAGTGACCATTGGCATAGACAAGGTTGCTATGGTTATTGAGGTCAAAAGGAAGAGAACATGGAAACTCCATAGTAATCCACTCAGTTGCTCCAGGATAGCAAATGCTGATGGCCACGAGATATTCTGAATTAGGGTTTAACGTGACCAACACACAAGTACCTGATGTAGGGGCAGAAGAAAAAGCAATAGCTTGAAATGGCAATTCACAGTTTGGTAAACTAATGAGCTCCAGGGAGTACGGGTTGAAGAAGAAAAAGTCCACAAAGCTTGGTTTGCGTATAAGTAACCAGCCTTCTTTTGAGAAACAAACATTCATTCCAGCTATATCAGGAAGATTCAGTGAGTACATCTTCCCCTGCAATGGATCAAAGAGATCAAACAAGCTGCCACGTTTAGGAAAGGAGATAACCCATGGATGCTTTTCAACAACCCGAACATGTTCAGCGGCTTTACGCCATGCCTTGCAGACAGAAGATGCACGAATGTTATCCTTTAACAAAAGATATGACAATATTTTTCTCAAAAGGCACGATGGAAAGTCATCAAAACTGAGAACCTCTTGGCTCTCATGCTCATCCTTGTTCTTGACATTCTCATTAGACCTATGCAAATAATTAAATCAACAAGATTAAAACAATACGAGCACGAAATATCAGTAGATTAAAGCAACATAAAATTACGTAAAATGATTGTGACAATTAAAAAAAAAAGCACTAAAACATCCGTCATTGTGTATGTAATTGAGTATATATATGTATGTCTTATAAACCCTAGATTATATGATCCCCTATATCCGGTTCTTTTGCAGGATTGTGAACTACAATTTTAAACTGTTAATTCTCATTCAAAACGAATTTGAGAGATGAGAGTCATGAGACCGAAGATCAAACTAGCCTTCAGATGAGAGTCATGAGACAAAGATCATACTAGCCTTCATCATTTTATGAACAAACCCTAATTTTTTAAAAAGTGGAAAATCAAAAATCTTTACAAAATTCAGGGGTCACCACCAACTCTATTTAAGATTTAAAATCATGGATAGGTCATAAAATCCCCTAAATTTCTGATTTCCCTAGATCTGGTACTTTTACAGAAGATTGATTCTAGAATTTTAAGATTTATTCCAGAATCAACAAAACTTAAAAAATAAACAAAACTCAAATTAACTACAGAATCCTGCAAAATAGTATGGAGATTATTAGACGAGGATAATATTCTATCACTAACGTCATAGGAACGTTTGATTTTGTCATTTTATCTTTCATTATTAAGAAAGAGAAAGTGGGCAGGGGTCGAGAGGTAGAGAGAAAGACTCACAAGATAAGCTTTGCGTTGCAATCAGTCATTGTAATTTACGGCTACAAATAAAATGAGAGATGTAAAAGAGTTTTGTGAAAATGATAATAACCATATATATACTGGAACCAAACGTCACTATTGAAGTTTCTGTTCGAAACGCTAGCGCTAATTTGGAAGGATCCGTGATAAAGCATCTTTTCAGACATCTTTAAGTTGTTTTAAGTTTTTTAACAAATATAATAAGCAAAAGAATTTCAAAAATATTATTTATAGGGAATAAACCTTTAACTTTTTTTATGAAATAAAGTTAGAAGCGACAAATGTTTTCAACATAAAATTTAATGTAAACGATATTTGCCATATAAATATTAATATTTTAATAAAATTTAAAGCACGGGATTAACTTTTAGTTTAAATACTTTTATCTAACAAGAATTATAATTTATAGAATTTATTTATTTTAAGTTTGTATATAATTATAAAAAGTAATAAGTACAATTAATTATGCTTATTTATCTTAGTTGTATAAAAATTTAGAGAATTTTGAATTATTTAGACTCGCATTATTAATAATCTTTTATTTAAATGTTTTCCATTGATTTATTTTAATAATTCTTATTTTTTTAATCATTTTTTTAAATTATGTTAATATAGTGGTTCAATCCGTCATGTAATTCTTAAAATCATGAATTCACTTATTTTAATAGTAAAATCTATATTTATATTTAAAACAAAATGTTTTAAATGTTTTTATTAAAATGCAATCTTAGAATCAATATGTAGGAGTCTCTTTTCTATTATTTTATTTTGAATGATATAAATGTTTTGTGACCAAATTTAATATAACAATTAAAAATACAACCCGAATGAATATACAAAAGTACATTTTCAAAGTAGTAGATTTTTCTTAAAATTCAAAACATTCAGCTAACTAAATAAAAGAAAATATAATTCAAATAATAACAAAAATATCTAGCATCTGTGTGCATATAGTGTAATATAATAGGTATACGAAAATAATATTTTTCATACTATCTCAACTAAAACTAATTATTAGACATGAAAGATAAAAAAAAACTTATATAACAATTTATTATTTTCTTATATATGGACGTTGCATCTTGATTTTTAGTGTTTGAATTGTTAATCATTTGTTTAATTAATGAATAAATATGTCGAGATTTTATGAATAAATCAGTTAGCCATTATTTAGGAATATTCTCTTATTGTGTTAGAGTGTTAGGCAATATTAATTAGTTATGTTAAACTAAAAAGTAAATGGCATGTCATTGTAAATATCTAACAAAACAAATGACATAATCATATGAGATATTATGCTTTAATAGTGTAGATTAATTATATGATAAAATAAACTAATACAACCATAGCTATAGATCTTTTAATTTTAAATTTAGTTAGATATCCTTCTAAAAATAGTGATAAGAATGTCCAAAGATAACAAATAAAATAGAGCAGGTAAAATCTGACCCAAAATCTGATTTCAAACTCGATCTAAAAGCTCAAATCTGAATCCAATTTGATATATTAAAATAATCAACTTGTTGTGCAATAGTCTAGATATCAAATATTAGATAAACCCGTCATAACTCGAATGGGCAGTCGGAAATATCCAAAAAATTAAAAACCCTGAAATTTTTTTAAGCCAAATTGTGTAATTACTAATAATCAGAATCCAATATGTGTACTTAAGTAACTTAAATACTCAATTCATTTTTTTTATTTTTTATTTTCTCGTACATTCTTATGTTTTAATGTTTTATAGTAATATTTTTGAGTTTTTGGTAATTTTAGATAGTGTTTTTGAATAAAGTTAACTAAAAATCTGAAAATATCCAAACTTGAACAAAATATCTGAAATAAAATGATTCTGAATGTCTTAAGAGAATGTTTACATTTTCAAATACTTAGATGGTTGAAGACGTTCCAAATCGTTTCTTGAATAACCACGGCTGCTTTCAGTGCAAGTGGAAGTATATAAAATGCAGCAACATTACAACTCTAATCAATATATTAGTGTTATAAAAGTAATGAGGGAAATGTATATTCTTATTAATAATAGAATAGAGGTTTCTTTATATAAGGGTTACAAATAGACCGTCATAAGATAATGGAAAGATAACAATTCCTAAATCAACAAGGAAAAGGAAAACACAAAACCAAAGTGCAATGGGTTTGGTCATGGCCGACTTTCTCTCTTTAGCCGGCTGGGTCCCATCTTGTACACTTTCTGGTTATTGC